>JAQQZR010000007.1:22922667-22948074 GCA_030068235.1 Notoglanidium macrostoma
ACACACACACACACACACACACACACACACACACACACACACACACACACACACACACACACACACACACAAATGAAGAAAGCATGGTATGTTGGTGTGTTAGCTCAGCACAAAGCTGCTCGAGGACAGAGCCTTAGGCTCATCTTTGATATTTTATATGCAATACAAACCTAATTGGTTTAAATATTTACAAAGATAAATTACATTTCAGCTTCTTTCAGGACTGATACCAGAAATCGCCTTATGAACACTTTTCAAAACACACACACACACACACACACACACACACACACAGATCGCATTTAACTTCTCCTCCTTGATCTTTGTACTTGGATTGTCCAAATTTACTCGTTTTCTCATCTGAAAGAAGCGCCGCTTTATTTATTTCCTTCAGAAGAATTCCTGAATTATGATTACGAAAATAAAACCTATTTGCTTTGGTCCTAGGACTTGTTATGCTTGTTCTCAGCTCTGGGTTAGAGAGGGAGAAAGTCGAGTCAGAGGAAGGGGAACGGGGGAACGGGGGAACGGGGGCCGTCCTGCTTTTTAACAGCCCTTGGACTTAATATAGATATATTGGAATGGCACTTTTCCAAGAGGGCTTGTTTTACTGTGTAAGGAATTAGTGGAACAAGAAGTCGTCTATTGGTTATTCCTTCAGTCTGGCCGAGAGCAGGGCGGTGTCTGGTTTCTGCACCTAGCCCAAGTGTTTTTTACACACACACACACACACACACACACACACACACACACACACTGACCACAGGGCACATGACACATTAGTCGCTGTCAGTCCAAGCTTTTGTGCACTGGCCAGCGGTGTGACACACACAATCAACACACACACACACACACACACATCCGCCCACACACACTCCCCCACACACACACACACACACACACACTCACTCACTGTTTGCCTGTGTCTTCTGTGCAAACACAGCCCGAGCCGGATTGCAAGAGTGAGTGCGTGTGCTCAGCCCTCGTAGATGTTAATCTTTTACCTGTCAGTCCAAAAAGACTTCAGGAGTCGATAAAGTCTTAAAGATGCCGGTGGGTTTGAGGCTCGAGGCAAGGGTTTGTGTTTGTGCCACACAAAGCCGCTTTGTTGTTGACCCGGAGCTGTGTCCGTGGATCGGGAAGGGGGGTCTCCTGTATTGCAGGAGAGAACAATGCGACTAGTTGGCGGCAAGGAGGCGGAAAACCCGGGCTTAATTCCGGCCCTGCGCCGAAGGATCAAAGTCCCACTCAGCCGTATCGATCCATACGGCCCGATTGCCATCAGGGACTGAAACAGCAGTCAGAGGCCCCACAGAAGACCTGCCACGTTGATAACAGCTCTGTGTGTGTGTGTGTGTGTGTGTGTGTGTGTACTTTGCCACATATTGAGAACGGAAAAACATATTTAACCAACAGAGTGAGGACATTTTGGCTGGTCCTCACTTCTTCAGAAGGCTGTTTGAGGGTTAAGACCTGGTTTTCACGTTCAGGTCAGAATTAGGTTTAGGTTTAGGGTTGGGGTCAGGGGTTTAGTTGTGATGGTTAAGGTTAGGGTAAGGAGCTGTGGAATGCATTACGTCAATGAGATGATGTGAGATTACTCTCACAAAGATAGAAGTACAGGTGTGTGTGTGTGTGTGTGTGTGTGTTTGGGCATGACTATATTCTATATATAATTGGATTCCACACACTTAAAAATGAACATAAATCTCCAAACTCACTTATAACGGACATCTACGTGACAATGTTATGGGTTAATTCTACAGAAATCTGTCTTAATTTCTGAACAAGTTTTATAAAAACGTGTGTTTGGCAGAAAACGTTAATGGACAGACTAAAAAACCTGCCCTTAGACTTCCATTCTATATGACGTGAACTGTTTGAGTTTTCTGTTCTGGTTGAAATGATCATCCTGGTAATCACACACACACACACACGCGCATGCACACACACACACAGACACACACACACACACACACACTACAGAAGTGGTGCAATAATAAAAAGGTTGAAGTATGACATTAACTGATAAATGATCTGCGACGTGAGGCTAATATGAGCTCCGGGATCTCTGGGATTGTTTTTATGAATTGATTTTCTCTTTCTTTCCTGGTGAGCTTCCAGAACGTTCTTGCTGAGCGCGCTTATACGGTAGCAGTGTCCGTGTTCGCGCCTCTGGCCTTCGCCACATGCATCGAGCTCAGGTTGCCAACTCCACCGGAATCCGTTTGGCTTTTTCAAAACAGATCCCTTCGGGTGATTTTCATTTCAGGCGCTCAGGCTCGGGCAGCTCCGAGCCCCTCGGGGAGGAACGTGTAAAGTACCGGTGCTTACAGTGGCACTGGAAACCCTGTTCTTTTCAACTAAAAATGGAGTCCAGCTATTTTTTTTCCTTTCAGAAGAATGAGTGCTGTTGCACGTCACATCTCAGACTCTCCTCTTTTCTTGTTTGTTGGCGGCTCTGCTTTCAGCGCACATGTGGGTGCGTGTGCCGTTTTTAACATCTACGACTCAAAAGGGAAAGTGAGGGAGGGATGGAGAGAGACAAGGCTCTCCTCCCCTCCCTTTATCTTATCTTGTCAACTTTGAAAGGCATTTTGGACATGTTAAAACAACTCCCCCCCCATTACTGAAGCCCGGCCGCCTTCTTGGTTTTCCAGAGAGAGCACTCAGAACACGATTTCAGGGTAAAAGTTTTCAGGGTGCTGAAAAGAACCTCTCCTGGGTCCGGCATGAGCGTGGGTGCTGGCAGAGCATTATCATGGCTTAGACATTTCCTTGTAAAGCTCACACACACACTTATATGGAAATGCGGACTTGTATATAGTACGTCCAGACAATAGCCTGCATAAACATCCTTGGGATTGTATATCTGTACAAATACATACAGTACCATTTGTCTTCCACACACACACACACACACACACACACACACACCCCGCCTCGGCAGTATCGCAGGCTTGACCCGTGTTCCCTGACCTTAGGATTAGCCTCTGTTGTAAACCATTACTGAACCTAAGTGCTGATGTCAACAGTTCCACTAACAACATTGATTAATCCATACCTTCCTATTTACTCAAAGCTTTTTTTCCCCAATCCACATCTCTTTTTTTTTTGGGAGTGTGTGAGGGGTGTGTGTGTGTGTGGGGGGGGGCATTCAACATATAGCATGAAACGTGAATTCTCTGTCGAAACAGAAAACAGTTTCTTTTTTTTTTTACAGTACGCTAACTACCTTAATGGCTTTGCCGGCTCACCTTTTCTGAGACTCCAGTGCGTTGTTTTCGTTTTGAAAGCATGTGAGCGCTACCTGCAGTAAAACCTTCGCAAATTCACCGTTAGTGATCCCTGTCGACCCCAGCTGGAACCTTTTCCTCATTTACATGCCATACGTGGAAGCTTTGAACGGAACATGCCTTGTCTTTTCTTTCCTTCGCGGCCGCCCGCGAGACGCCCGGGGCCGGTTCCGGTCCATTATATACGGGATAAACAAACGAACATGGAACGGATCGGTCGAAGGAGTTTAAAATATAGATTCTTTGACAAAATGGCTCCAATTTATGATCCACTGCTTAGGATGTCACCGGATTGTTTTCGGAAAATCGATGACATCGTAAATGGCGGAGGATTCTGAGAAGGCCCGTTTAATATCTTGCAAAATTCGTCCGGAAATTCGAGTCCCGCCGTTTTTGTGACAGAACCACGGCGCTATTGAATTCTGAGGAGGTGGTGTTTTTTTTTTTTTTTCCAACAATTTTGATTTTTCAGATGATTTCTCGGTTAAAAACGAGACAAGGGAATGACTGTTTATATTATCTTCTACATTCGTACTGTCGTGTAAAATAAAACAATAATTCTCCTCTTATTTCTTCCTGTGCATGTATAGATGGTCCAAACACACACACACACACACACACACGTCTTTATCTCAAATGATTGCCACAGATGTTCTTCCCCAACTAGTGCGAGTTACATCCTCTTCAGGGACAAACAATAGCACCTGTTTCTCATAAGTCGCAGCGAGGGCTCCTTCATGTATCTTTAATGAAGCTTCGGGGGCAGATGGCAAGAACGAGCAGAACCCGGCACTCGGGATGGGCTGAGAAACAAAAGCCGAGCAGGAGCAGGAGCAGGAGCAGGGTTACGACGGGAGCGTGTCCGGCTCGTCTCTCGCGTCTGCTCGCTCCAGCACCTCAACAATCAGATGACTCGAGTGTCTTCGCCGGTCCACCACGAGGTGGCTGTTTCGGAGAGAGAGAGAGATGGAAGACAGGAAGCAGTCAGGAGGAGAGATGAATCACACAAAGAGCAAGAGTGCCACCACAGACAGATTCACGGAGATATAATAGCAACTCTCTAAATGCGACGCGATATGCAATTTATCAAAATCAGCCTGTCTGAGTGCAGGCACTTAATTCCATTCTCTGTCTATCAGCAGTCAAAGCAAATTGCCAACGATAATCTTTAAATCTATACCAGCATTGTCTGCTCAGCTCACTCGGCATTCATTAATTGACAACCCTCAAAGCTAACCTCCTCTATTAGCCCGCTATTTTGAAGCCCCTGATTTGATTTGCCACTCACTGATGCGCCGTGTGTAAATTAAAGTTTAATGTAAAGACCTCATTACTGCAAATCACAAGCGATCAAACGGAGGGCAGTTTATCTTTTCTTTTTATCCGTTTATGTTTCCCTTGCTGTCATGCCTTTTTATTCTTTTCTCATTGAGATGTGCATCTTTAGAATTTAAAACCACGCCGCAGACTTCTGTAGTAAACGCTCCGCAAATCGTTATTTTCCAGGATCAGGTGTTTCTGTGGCAAAAGCCGGAATGTCGAGTTGACTTTTGACTTCTGATGTGAGGTGACATGTTGGAGAATAGTTACACAGAAAAGTTGGTTCCACTTTGAGGGCAGATGTTGAATACTTTTCTTTTTTTTTTTTTTTTAACAGTGATAGAAATAAAGGTGAAATAGACGTGCTTATGTGAGTGTTAATAACCTTCGACAGGAGGCTGCATGATGGAATCTAAGACGCACTTCGTATGCACTGTACCACAAAAAGGAAAACATTTAGCACATACTGTATAGTGAGCATCTGCAGGAGAAGTTGGCTTTTAACACTGACTTGTGAGGTCATTTACACTGACCTGTTTCTCTTTCCTTTCTCATTCAGCACATTTTTAATAAAGAAAAAAGTCTTTTTTTTTACACCTGATGAACCAGAAAACCATTTAACCAACAGGTATCTAACTCCAGCACAATGATAGATCTGCAGCTCCAGACTTTAAAAGCAACCAGGAAAGTGTAATTTATTTATTTATTTATTTATTTTTTGCTTAGTAGAAATCTCATTCTCCGAGATCAATATCATGGACCTAAACACTTGTTAATCAGCAAGGGAATGGGGAATGGGGAATGGGGAAAGGGGAATGGCACTGTTAAACCAAGCTTCAGCTGGGGGAAGGAACAGGAACAGGAACAGGAAAAAAAAGTTGCTATCGCACGCAGACCTCAGCGAGAATGGTTTGGGGAAAAAACCGTGGTGGCGGCGGCACGGAGCAGGTTGATTTCATGCCCCAATGCTGCGGCAGTAATTGCACCCAGACCCGATTTTATTGCGAGTTGATTTTAAAGAGGCTTGAACGGCGAAACGCTTCGTAACGTGTTTATTTTGGTGGGGCCGACCTTTATTAACCCCGTTCTCCGGTCGGATCCCCTCGAGGTGGGCCTGCCCGGCTGGGCGTTAAGTCTCGCAGGCCCACGGTAGCAGGACTGCAGCTTATCATGCATATTCAGGAAGCAGGGGATGACAGCTAGATTGGGTCCAGCCAATGCTCTACAAACATATGGGTTTCTAAGCTGCTGTGGCTTGTTCCCAAAACATAGCAGCTTTCTTTCTCTTTGTCTCCCTTCGCCTGGGTCTGTTTTTCCTCTCACTCTTTGTCCCTCATGGAATATTAATACGTGCGCACGCACACACACACACACACACACACAGCTATCCCACAGCGATCTCAGTGCGTCCTGATGTAGCATGCGATGGCAGGTTAGAGCAAAGTCGAGGATGAAGATGTTGAAGGTTAATAACAGAATGGAGACGACATCCTGATGGTTAATGGGCCAGTGTCGAGTCACATGACAGGACAGGCGCTTCCATGCTTTTCAGCTTCAGTGCTAAAACGCAGCTGTGTTTTTTTTTTCAATGTGTTTTTTTTTTTATTTATGAAATGTCTGCACTTTTATTGTCTATATAAATGATCTTTCAATATTATACAATGAGCCTGCTTGAATGATCTCGTCCTGAGGGTGCGCTTTAGCCACGCACAACCTCACTTACGGGTCTGCAAAGACTGCTTTGCTTTAGGAAGTTGCAGTCGTGACAGTTTGTCATTTCCCCCCCAAGGTGCACTAAGCCTCCCAGATTCCCACGCTTCAACCTTAACACTTTACGAGTAAAGTCTGGCCTATAAAAGGAGGAAAAAATATATGACACTCCCTCCGTAGGAAAATTTCACAATGAATCTGGCCTTTTCTACTTTAGTAGATTAAATAGAGGACGTGAAGCCAGTGCTGTTTAACCCATTTATCTTGTGTGGCTTTTTGTGTGTGTGTGTGTGTGTGTGTGTGTGTGTCCATGTCCAAGTCTTTACATGTGAGTGGTGGGTATTAGGTGCAAGTATTGTGAAGCTGAAGTGGTGAACAAGGCAGGGGGTTCTGTTGGCTGTCAGACAGCGTTAGGCCCTCGTGTGATCTCTTTTCTCTCTGTGTTCAGCAGGTCCAGGGTCACATGCCTCCTCTTATGATCCCCATTTTTCCACACGACCAGCGCACTCTGGCTGCCGCCGCCGCCGCCCAGCAGGGCTTCCTCTTCCCCCCAAGCATGTCCTACAAGCCAGGTAGGCGCTCCCTCTCTTCATCTGCCTCTTTATTGTCTTTCTCTTCTGTGCGTCGTTACAACTGTGCATGTGCAGAATTGTTTCAAAAGTCCTGTTTTGACCTTTCCTTGACCTGTCAAGATAAACGGAGAGAGTCTTGAGTTCAGTGATGCGAAATAAAAGCTACGAGCTGAAATACAAGCTGACAGGTGACAGACAGACAGACATTTATTAGCAATGCCACTGAAGATCTGAAGATTTATGGCCAAAAAAATTTCCCACTCATTCAACATTCAAACATGATTAACAGGGAAAATGTCTGAAACATGTCATGTTTTCCACAAAAGACATTAGTCCATTCAGTGAGATGACTGTATGTCTATACAATGTATTGGTGTTCCTTTACCCCATGCATGGAAGGAAAGGGACCATCCTAGGACCACTACTAGCAATAATAAACTAAAAGCTTCGTCCACATTAATATGTTTTTGTTTTCAAAAGTCTACATTTCTGGCCTGCCACACTAAAATGCAACTCCGGAGTTTTCAAACTTAAACATTTTCAAACCTCATTTCAGGGGCGTGAAAACTCTGGTTTGTGTTTGCGCGACACTAATTCCCCAGGAACAAATCTGTACGTTTACTAAAGGTAAAAACAGTCCTGCTTGTTAGTAATGGATGCTCCTCTGCCACCTGCCAGATGGCCGCCAGGAAAATGAGTCTGCAGTCTGTTGTAATTTGGAAAGCCTTGTTTGGGCATCACGATCGGTAGATGTCCTTTAAGGCTGTGAGTTTGGAGACTGTGATGTGCGTTGCTGTTCTCACCACTCTCTGGAGAGCCTTGAGGTTGCAACGAGAGCATCTGCCATGCCAGACAGTGATGCAACCAGCCAGGTTTAGTGATAGAAGATGATGGTTGGATTGAGGCCAAAATTCTTCTGAGGCCATCCAAAGAGAGGAAGTATATTCACTGACAGACCTCACGGAAGGATCAGTGAGGAACTGGAAGTTCCTAAGGTTCCTTTGAAGCTTCTTTGATATATACATATATACAGTATATACGGGTGTATCTATACTACCTCTCTGCAACTTTCCCAGCACCACAGAATTGGGAAAATCGTGCATATCGGATCTATGCGGGCTGGAATGTAATCAGTACATCAGCATTAAAAGATGCCTCCGTTTCACTGTCCAGGAATCTGCTATCCAAATTAACAGCATTTTAAGATGTTCATGGGTGAATGTAGATTCAGCCTGGATCTATACTTTGAGCTTATCAAGGCACACTGGAGACGTTTCTCATGATCTTCTCCTCCAGACCAAAAGTTCTATAAGGAATGCTCCAAGGAATGATTTAGTGAAGTGCATAGAGAACGGTAACCTGCTCTCAAGTGTACTGTTTCCCCTGCAGCGTGCACAGCCTCTGGGAGCTTTGCGTCTCCTACCTGTCCTGGCATGTTCTCCTGCACCTTTTGTGAAAAAGAGAATTGCTCCTCACGCAAGCATTCCAAATCTGAAAACAAATTTGCAGGAAATTGCTACAACATGCACACTGACTCCCTGCCAGGCCGCTAAGCCTCCACCCAATCCCTCATTGTTCTCTATCAAAGGTCTGGCCTATATTGTTTCATTTCTCTCTCTCTCTCACTCTCTCTCTCTCCCCTGTCCTGTTTTTTCTCTCCTGTCTTCTGTTGACTATTGACTATTCGGCCAGTGAAACGAGTAAAATGCTGAGGCGAGGACTTTCCCCTGATTTTTTTCCTTGCTGAGCTGCCTATAGCTATATCTGTGGACCTGGAGGAATACCATGGAAATGGAAATGAATATAAAAAAAAAGATTGAGAAGGCAAATTCAGGAAATAGAAATTTATATCAGTGCAGGTTGGCCATCAGAAGGCGATGTCTAATTTGACCTGTAATAGATGCTGCGAAAAACACATTTGTTGTGAGCATCACATCAAAAGGAAAAAAAATTACAGTAAAGAGATCAGAGTTGGGATAAAAGGACTGGTAGACAGCAAGTGAAAGGCAGAATATTATAAGGTGTGGTAAACCGTCTAATAAATTAACTATAAAGGTGAACGATGAAAAAGAAATTCAGCTATTTTGAAACTAAAGAGGCATGACAGGCTGAACAGAGAGCCTGAGGGGATTCTTTTCCCCGTTTGATTTTTTAATATGTTTGACACTGCATGTAATTTTTTTTTTTTTGCCCCACTCCAAATAACAGCAGCTATAATGAAATCTTTTGTGTGCATAGAGCACCTGCATTATTCATAAGTTTATAAAGCAGTACAGAGTAGAAAAGTCTAGAAAGTAACCCACATCGTTGACACCCAACATGGCTCGCCACAGGATAATGTGATCCTATGAGGCTAATGCAAAGCTCCTGCTGATGTTTCTGCTTCTCCATGTGAGGAGCATTCAGCGCAGCATTGAGGACTCAGCGAAGGTCCAGTGCTGATGACGTGCTGATGAGCTCCATCCCAGCTGTGAAGCTCCAGTGCTTCACTTTTTTTCCCACTGTGCCTAATGACCTGGGCATTTTTACTCATCCTTTACTCATAGAGACGAGTGGAGAACAGGGGTGACACTGCTGCGTGTAGACATAAAGACAGCACCAGTAATGCTATCTGAGATGCAGATTTTCCTCATGAAGTCCTCAGATTGTGGCCAGGGTACAATGGATGAGAGAGACCCAGCTGGGAATATGGACATGGCTACCAAGAGGATTATAGCATTAGAAATTCAAGCTCCTAACTTGTGTTTCTGTGGATCATTAATTGATTTTCCTTGTATTTGTTTTAACTGGGAATATCAGTTTTATACTCTGCAGCCCTTGTTTTTACAAACCTTGCCTGAACAAGCAAGAATAATTGAGCTCTTTATAAATCTATCCATCCATTATATATACCGCTTATCCGTCATGGAAGCTGGAGCCAATCCTAGCTGACTTTGGGCGAGAGGTGGGGTACACCCTGGGCAAGTCGCCAATCTATCACAGGGCTAACACAGAAATGAACAACCATGCACACCTGTGGGCAATTTAGAGTAGCCAGTTAGACAGCTAATCTGCATGTCTTTGGACTTTGGGAGGAAACCGTCAGGTTCAAACCCAGAACCTTCTTGCTGTGAGGTGACGGTGCTAATCACTGCACCACTGTGCTGCTTCTCATTATAAATACCTTTTAGCAAAACCAAAAACTCTCTGAGAGTGCTGTTCAGAAGGTCCACTCACCTTGCATGGTTCTTGGTATATTGGAAAAATGTGAAGCAGCAGCTCTTTCTCCTCCTGGAGGCCATGGCAGTTGTCTCTTTGGGTACGCCACTTCACCAAGGCTCTGTGCCAAGCTGGAGTGATATCTGACTGAAACAAAATCCACAGCACAGCTCTCCTTAGCAGTGCCTTTATGAGACCATCATTCAACCTTTTTACCTCTACAAAGAGATGACAAGGGAGTATTGTGACTTGAGCAGGAACAGTTTTTCCTTTATGCTTGGTGGATTTTAAGGAAACTTGATTTGATATTATCAACAGGGGAATTACAAGGGTACTCTGGTTGGGATGTGAAAAGCAAGTCATTCTTTCCCCATAATATCATTAGACCTACTTGCCTTGTTGTTGTCCTGTTATGGCAGCACTCTGGTACTGAACCTTTCCAGCCCTTAAGAACTGCCGGGGTAGAGGTGTCCATTTAAGCCCCCAGGGTGACATAAGAAGCTCCCACTAAGGAACCCTGTGCTGGAGCCTAAGTTGGCACCGCAATGGCCAGGTGGTAGCCTGAGAGTGACGGAAATGGCTTGGAGACAAGAAGGGAGTGGTATATAAAACCAGATTCCCTTTCCCAGGCAGACAGACAGACAGCATTCTGGCAGCTTGCCAAGGTAACTGGCGTGTCCAGCAGCCGCACACAAATATCCCTACATCTCTCAGCATCCAACTCTGGCTCCACATCTTTAGTTGGCACCCTAACTGCCAGGGACTCACATGACATCTCAGGCCCCTGACATCCACCCTGGGGAAAATGAAGGAGCGAAAAGGAGAGCTAGAGAGAAAGTGAGCTAGCACTAGCTCAGACAGTAATGACGCCCACTCTACCCCTCTAATGGCACTATTTGAAATCACTTCAATTGCATGCTTTATTCTCCTCCACCACAGGCTGGGATTGAATTTCCTGGCTGTATCACAATGTGCTGCGCTGGACAAGATTGAAAAGTGAGCGAGCGAGTGAGGGCGAGTGTATATACATTTACCTCCATGCCTGTGGCTTTAATGGCACCATATGTTAGTGAGAAGAAGTGACAGGCAGAAGTGGGGTCTGAACCAGAGCCAATTTCCTTCTATAGGCACGCTTCAATCGTCAAATCTCCAGCAGACTTCATCGTGAGCCAGAGAAGGGGATACGTATGTACACCAGCCATAAAGTAAAACACATTGTGCGCAATTAACACTCACTTTTTCAAATGCCTGACTATCCGGCTCAGGTTCAGACACCTAAACCCTTGACTGGGGAATGCGTCTTTATTATTTTTAATGTTCTGCTTTGAATTTAGCTTTGTGAGAAAGTGTCTTTCCCACCGTACCAGAACTCATGCTAACAAAAACACACAGTGACATGGAGAACAATACAGGAACATGCCTAAAGTCATGTCAAGTGCTTGAGTAGACATGATCTGTATACAAGTATCAACAAAAACTACCAGATATTCTCAAGCAACTGAACAAAGAGTATTATAAACACAAGTTGAGAAACAGAGAAAGAGAGACAGATGAAAAAAAAAAATAAAGAACAAGATGGATTGAAATTGAAAGACATTCTCGAGTAAATCCCACGTGTCTGTAGCCAGCTGACTCTTTTGTGAGAGCAGATGTTTGGGCCGGGTGCCGAGGCTGGGTGCAGGCAAGCCCACAGGAACTGTGTTGGCACTTGCCTCAGCCGTTCATTGTCTCAACCTGTGCGTATTGTGTGTGTGTCCCCCCTCCACCTCCACCTCCACCCACCACCCTGTGCTTTTCCTTCAACAGGTGATAACTACCCGGTGCAGTTCATTCCTTCCACAATGGCAGCTGCCGCCGCGTCAGGACTCAATCCTCTTCAGCTCCAGGTATGTACAGTCACAAAAGAATGTGGTGGCGCCGAGCCAAGCCCTCTGCACTTAGCGAGTAGAGAACCAGCTGTATGCTAAGTAACGAGCGTGCGCTAAATTACTCGCACACCGGTCCAGCCCTACCAACTTAACACCATCCATCTGCAGTTCACTTGCCTTTTTTTTTTTTACAGGTTTCCAGGCCCATAGTTTTCCTGTAGGAGAAGGGAGTTAGGATGACAATAAGCATTTCAGAAAAGTGGATGGTTCAGGTTAAGGGATCTTCCTATTCTGTAATTGTTTAGGAACTGGACTGCTTTTAGAAGAGCTTGATGGTAGCATCATTATTAAATATGTTGGAAATAAAACACTTGAGGTTTATTATACATGCAGCTCTACCTCTGATCGCTAAAAGTTCAGATACCAAAGACTCCTTCCATCAATCTCAATTTCATGTCTTTAATAATAGGCTTAGATTATGCTGCGTGTCCGCTCAACAAGTCTGATCCCAGATTTTCTTCATACTTCTCTTTGGGTTTTTTTAACGCTAGTTGGACTCTACAGCCGCGTCTTGATAAAGATATTCACTTTTTATTTATCCATGATGCGATTATTATTATTATTGCCATATTTGTCATTTATATTCATGCTTGAAAGGAAATTTTTTTTCTGAGATGCATAAATATACCTGAAAAAGCTGAGCAGAGTGAAAGTGGCATTTAGAAACGTGCTCGCTTTAGATCTCAGGTGCTTGTTCTTTTAAACCAGGACTAAAACCTAGGAAACACTTGAACTCAAGACTAAAAAAAGAAGTTATTTCCTTCTTTTAAAACAAAAAGTAAACAAGCGAGAGAAAGAGGCCAATCGACCTAACAAGCTTGTCGAGAATTACACGCGTTCTTTTTTTTTCGCCAGACAGTTGTTGTTTTGTCAACAACTACAGTAAAGCTGTTGATAGCAATTAGACATGAAGCTTTCTGATAGCAGGGATTGTTGCAAAACAAAGCTGAGAACGGCAGAGGGAGGAGGGAAAGACGGCGGGAGCGGAGAGCATACCTTTTCTTCTCACTGCTGCAGGAGGAGTACTATTCGTCCTTCGCAGCTTATCGCTCTCAGCATTAATGAGGCTTGGCAAGTTGGAACAATGCGAGCAGCTGGGCCTCCGCTATCACGCTTGTGTGTGAAGAACAATCAAGTGCACGAAAGGTGTGGGATGAGTCTATTCATGTTGAAGTGTGTATGTGTGTGTGTACTGGCGGTTCCAGACTTTTGAAAGTGTGTGTGTGTGTGTGTGTGAATGCTTGTTTTGCTCTGGAGCAGGCAGCAATGCCATGGCTGAGGCCTGAGGCCTGCGTTCTCTCTATTTATAGCGTAGTGATGGGTCAGCTCAATGCTGGGATCGTCGTATATCTACATGCCCCATGCTTTCCACTCGTTCCTTCATTCAGATAATGGATTTAACCCTGGCAATGAGCTGAACCTGAGCCACATGAGTCAAAGATCTGACTGACCTTTAGACTGCACAGTAAACAAAAGAGGAAGAGAGAGAGGGAGGGAACCGCGTTCCCGATCATTGGCACAGACTTAACGTTAGCCATTCTGCAATTTCTCCTAAAGGCTAAACGAGTTTAATCTGAACATAAATCAACCCCTACAACACAAGCTGTCACCTTTCATTTTGAAAGAAAGAAATCAAACAATTAAAATACTAACATGATGTCATAAACTGTGAGTAATCTGAGGGATTATTTTAATATCTGATTACACCATGTTGCGTTACAGTTTCTTTTAAATACTAACACATCACGTGTAGTACGCATCAGGCTGCGGTTTGTGCTGTCGTCGTACAATACTGAAGCATGACACTGTGGCGTGATGGAGGACTTCCTGTTACCACCTGAAGTTGATTATTCTCTTACTGCACATCCCTGAGTGTTTTATTCCTCTTACACCTCAACAATTTACCAGCGATTACTCTAAACCTGTGCTTTGCAGTCAGGATAAATACTAACTGCCTACTAATGTTGTTGGTATCTACAGTGGCTTCTGAGCTGAGAAGAAACTGAAAAGTGCTTTATAACCCTCGCTCGTCAAATCAAACACACACTTTTCCACTGATGGCGGGATTACTGAGCCCATGATCATATCTGTTACTGAGCTGGTGACAGAAATGATTTAATTCATGCTTGTTGTGGTGACAACATTGTTATCCCTCCTCTCAATGCCTCTCAATTCTCCGAGCTGAATTTAGATACAAAAAGAAAATGTCTGTGAGCAAAAAAACACAGCGCTGTGTGCTTTCTACAGTATATGTCACACGTCAAGCGAGGACAAAAGAGGCTGACAAAACAGTCTTTTGAAAGAGAGTAGAACAAGAGACGAGCACTTAAAGGATGTCATTTGGTGGGGTGAGGAAAGGAAGTGTGACTCGTCCAACAGTCAACGGCTGCTAGTGCATGGCTATAGGGTTGGAGAAAAACTAATAAAAAAATATACAATAATAATAGGATAAAGATCCAACAAGAGAGGGTGTGTTATTCTTTCTGTTTAAATCTGTCAAATTTCAGCTTGCCTGCTCCAGGTTGGTGTTAATGAGCTGTGAGCATGTGTGTGTGAGTGTGTGTGTGTGGGGGATTGTCTGTAATCGTGGTATCAGTGTGCATTCAGTCGTCATGCATCACTGATCCGTTTGAAGCGTGCGACCTCACCTGCAGGAACCCCACTTCCTGTGCCAGGGGATCCGCCCACCCGTCACGCCATTGGTTCACTGCGCCTGTCTAATCAGAATATCTCTGCTTCTCTATCTGGCAAGGTATCATTTTCCACAATTTGCTAGATTTAGGTTTAACCTGAAAAAAATGCTGATTGGAAAGGAATTAATTCCAGCAATGTTTCGCCAAATAGGGAAAAAAAACAAGCCAGCAATATGACAAGCACTCGCTTCGTTTCTGCATATAGACACGTGTGCAGCGCCGAGACGCAAGTTTTGTTCTATGTGAATTAAGTATGTAGAGACGTTATGAAGAAAAATGAAGCTTAGGAAGGAAGTAGCTGAGCTCGCTGTGAGCCTGTAGTGAGTGCATGTAGCGAGCACAGATAGCTCGCTTTGTATGCTAATCTCATAGGAGGATGAGGCTAGTAGGAAGCAGAGTGCGTGCTTTAAGTTAGCTGTAGAAGATCTGCAGTATGTACTAGGCATGTAATGATGTATCCGGCATCGATAAATGGAGCTCACTTTTTACAGACTGCCAAAAGAAAAGAAAGAAATGAAAAAGAAAAGAGAAGCAAATGAAGGGAGACGTTTTATGTTTAAGCTTTTTTAAATTTTTAAGAAAAGCTTGTTATTAACGTTTTCATTTTTAATAAAAGGAATATTTTAGTTGATAAGCTATTATATTTTACTCCAACCTTTAGAAAAGAATGCAAATAATTATTGTTGGTTATTACGAAAATGAAGCAAAAGTGTGTGTGTGTATCTATATATATATACTTTTTTTTTTTAACAAAAGGAATTTTTTTTTTCAAATATCGTGGTAAAATCTAATCATGAACCCAATATCGTGACTTGAATTTAATCATGAATCATGAATTGGGTGACTCCTTACATGCCTAGAATACACTACTTTTTCTAACTGGAACTAAATATAGTAGTGGTCACTACACACCCACGGGAGACAAACTACAATAAAAGGAGTGTAAATTTAGGGTTAATGTCACTCACAATTTCAGCGTGTCATAACAGAATGTGAGTGAGACGTTCTCTCTCGTGCTCTCTTTTCTCAGTGAGACCTAACAAAGGCTTCAGGTTTGGAAATGAAAGCAGCCGGGAGGCCTCAGTGTAATTGGCTTGTCAATACACTTCCTTCCACTGGACACGCACACGCACACACACATACACTGCGCGCCGCTACACAGCGAGTAATTTCACTCAATGCTTCTCTGACAGATTGCTCCTCTGCAAGTCAGCGGAGAGAAGCAGCTCGAGCCGTTCCTCCGGGCCGGATGCCTCTCTTCATTAAGGCCCACTCAGGGCTCGGGATGAGCCGGGTTCAAGCGGCGAAACAATGCCTCCGTCCCAAGGTGTCCGTTACTTTATTAATACTGACACCTCTCACCCCTAGGAGGATATTGTGCTCGGCTCATAGACCGGCCTAAAAGGAATTATCCTAATTCTACAAAAGAATTCCATTTTACTTTTTTGTCTCTTTTGGATTGGAGTTTAATTTGCCGGGACACAACATCACCTTTCTTGAATTGCTTGAGGTGAAAAAACAATTTCCTTAAAGCCATTCTCTGCCTGATATCTGCCTTGTTTTACCTAGTTTATTACCAGGATCCAAACAAATCCAAAGTGAACATTTTTTTTGTAAGAGGCCTGCTTTTTATCATTGGAAGCAGACTTCAGGGTTTAAGCAGTTTTAAAGTAAGCATCATTGGATAAAGCAGAACATCTGCGTCCTCCCTGTAGCGTATTAAAGAAGGCACAAACGAGTCAACTGACATCTTTCTCTATCCTTCTTCTTTCTGTTCTTCAAATCATACAGTCATATAACATATGAAAGTCGACGTACAATGATTTACTGTAAACTCAAAACACCACCCATTTCACCAGGAGCAGAAAATCTCTCATGGTTCTCGGTAGCTCTGCTTCATCTCTTAAAGCAAGCAAACAGAAAAGAGGGGGTTCACTGTTAGCTTCGAAAAACAAATGAGCAAGAGCTTATTTTCTCACTCATGATTTTTCAGTGACATTTGATGTGATATTAATGAAAGATCTAGTTTAGACGTAGTAGCTCAAAGCTGCAATATTCAATGCAGGTATCTGAAGAAAGGGACTCAGCTCGCTAGTTAGCACTGTACCAGATGATGAGCGAGACGGGGCAGATCTACAGATGAGACGATCAGAGAGCCGGACAGACTAAAGGACTAAAGTGCAGCCGCATCAATCTCTTTAGGTAGAGATAAAGTGAGGGCTATATCCCACTGCACACTATCAACAGGTAGTCAGACAGCATTGTGGGTAATGTAGGAAACCGTTGAGCAAAAAGTTGGTGAAAGAATTTCGTTACGAAATAAAACTCAGAGGCAAATCTTGGTTGTTGTTCAGGGTGGGATTTTCTTGTAATATCTTCCACAAGAAGTGGTGGAAAAGAGGAAACCGGGTGTTATCTTTTGTTTAGATGCTGATGTCTCCATGTTCCGGATACGATGAGAGAGCTGAGGCCAGCTGCCATGGCCAGCGAGTGAAGCACTGTTGACTTTCTAGAAATGAGAGTGAACAGCTGTTGAGGTTATTGAGGAGGAGACAAGATGTGTGCGTTTCGCTCTAGAGAGATAGCCAGAAGCAGAGAGGCACTGGGAGGCCAGCGCCGAGGCTGTAATGGGATGGAAAGATGGGCATCTGGATAGATGGGGTTGTTGAAAAGAGGGACAGATGGACAGACATGCGGTAAACAGAGGGAAAGGGAGAGATAGGGAGGAGAAATAACTGAGTGAAGTGTGGGAAAGAAAATAAACATAAATAAGGAAATAACGTACGAGTGTGCAAGCGTTATCAGACAGTTTGGTCATTGTCGCCCAGCAGGGTAGAGATTAGGAGCGTAGGGGGAAGTGAGAGAGGGGAAAAGGGTGGAAGAGTGAGGAAGGGCTGAGCAGGAGGGGAGATGTGGGAGCAGGTTGGTTGCCAGCAGATAAAACAGATGTTGGGCCATACTGGAAAGCACTGGCGCAGTGCACCAGAGCACGGCCGCCTCTCCTCATGACATCTGGGCCAGCGTGGGTCTCCCTCCCCCTCATCCCCTGGGCACCAAGCCTCAACAAGCCTTGTGGCAAATGAGCGCAGGATTCCTGCCGGTCTACCCTTGGCACTGCCATGCGGCAGCAACTCAGGCCTTAACCTTCACTCGTGTTCATAAACACAGAAGAGAATATGAGGTTCAGCAAATATGATTGTAGTGCAACTGCAAATCACAGGGATATATTACTATACTCATAGTAACAGCTTGTTCACATGGTCCTATGGTGGATGCTCCACATAAACACAATGGTTTAAGGAGATTGTCTGTAAGGAGATTAACATTTTGGAAAGAGTTTCCAGAGTTAGCACTTCCTCTGAGGTTGGTGAGTTCGATGTAATTCTAAATGGATACAAATTTTGACGGGGTATTCTTTAATAAATACAATTTGTAAGTGCTAATTGCGGAATCACAATTTAAGAGGAATCAACTTCGGGGTGATAACCAAACTCCACGCTGCATCACTGATTATTTTCCTACAACAGCACACTCCGATGTGTTTTATTTCTACACAGATAATGCTGGGCTAGCTAAGCTACACTCGGTGGTAATTTCCAACAAGGTTACACACAAGTTATTCTGGGTTTTTCTAAAGCTGTTCAATCTCAGCCCATCTGTCGCTGGGGTTTATTAACAAATTTGAGTCTGCTGTTTCTGTTGAGTGAGCAATTGACTGAAATCACTTTCTAATAACGGTATACGCTTTGCTTTTTGCAGAAATTAAATTTCAAAGACAATATTCAGCTTTGCGATTGCTTGATGTATATTATGTATGTTTGCTTTCCTCTGTGTTGAGAAAGCTGTACATTAAAAGTTCAACTTGAAGCCCTTTGAGGTTTAAACGTGAAAGCGTTTTTGCTGCTATAGAAGCGTGTTGATGTGTCGAGCGGTGTCGAATGAGATTGGAGGAGGTGGTAGGTGGAGGTGGTAGGCGGGTGTAATCTATGGATAATGTTGTAGCAAGCAATGCGAGTGCAGCTGCTCGTTTAACCCCTTTGCTCTCCAGAGGGGTTGCTTTTAATTACCAGAGGCTAACAGGCTGACCTTGGGCCAGCCCTTGGCCATTTGCATTCCATGGGCTTGAAAGGTGTGCATGAATGTGTGTGTGTGTGTGTGTGTTGCTGGAGGTGTAATGACTGCAGCAGGTAAGGTGAGTGAATTGAAAAGCTCCATTTCCCGAGTCCTGCTCTCTGTCTAAGTAAGCTGTAGAGCAGAGAATCATTTAATGCTCAAGTGGACAAAGGTATTACCCGAGTCGCTGGTGTGGATCGAGATATTTCTCTACAGGCCTTGCTGAAAGTCAGCATCCTGTTTCCCTCGAGCTATCAGAATCAGCACATGGTGTAATAGCTCTCTGCTGTACTGCGGGACTGTGTGTGTGGAATGACTCAGCATTACTGCATGACCATTTGGCACAAGTCTTTTGTCTATGACATGATGCACTGGATAGATATAACTGGATCTAGCAGAAAAGCCACTGGCTTGTACCACCTGAAGTGTTTAAGATCCTGATAAAGAAAGAGATTGAATGAAGGATTTTGAAGAGAAGAACCGTTCCCCTTTATGCACAGGCACTGAGCATTGTTATAAGGAGGGTAATGGGATGTGCTTCCATAAGTGTCTAAGGATGCTTTCACACTTGGACAGAATCTATACCCATGATCAATTCTGGGCCTTCATTGCAGGTTTGAATTTTGTAATTGTAGTCATATATCTATAGGGCAATTCAGTGTCCTTTGTAGACTGCTTCATGCCACACGCCAGAGATCAGTTGTCCGTCTGCACCCATTACAGTATATTTGGTCAAGTTTGGAAACTGGGTGCATTCCAGGGAGCTGATCTCTGGTTTACCTGAACTTGATGATTTAAAGTTCACTACAATGTACCAAACTCTGGATTGAAATATATTTTGGTTTGGGGGAAAGGTATGAGTGTGAGACTGTCCTAATTCATCTCACCCTGGCATCTGAATCCAAGTTCAGTCAATCTGGGGCACTGTTGATACCAAATTGAATCAGAACAAATTCTTCGTCAAGGGTTCTTTGGGTCTTAAAGATTGTAGCTTCCTAAACAGCTCTATTCTGAAAGTGAAACCCTCTCTTTTAGGGTTCTACTCGAAATCTTTTTTTTTATTAATGCTACTTAATACCAAAGAAACTATTCTGAACTCCCGGATTATCGCCCAAAGTCAACTGGGATTGGCTCCAGCTTTCACATGACCCTTACCGGATAAGTGGTATAGATAATGGATGAATGGACGGAATATGGGACTATACATCTATGAGTTCTGAGAATCACATTACAATAACATTAAAAGCATTCCATCACATTTCCATGTAGCAGAATTAAACGTCACTCGTTGGATGGTTGGAAGAATAACTATGCACGAATGGCCTTTATAGAGCGTAGAGATGTTTTAGAAGGTTCTAGAATTAATCTTTCTTGTTGCGGGTGTGTTGTGCACAAGAGGCATGAAGCCAATCTTGGCTGCCTGCTGCCCATTTCTCGTCTGAACATTGACTTTCAGCATGACCCTCATTACCATCAGCCCCTTCTGCCCCTGCCCCAGACCTACTACTGCCCTTCATCCAAAACTGGATGTGTCCTGGCATGCTAACCAGTGTCTCACCTTCACTCTCTCACCATCTTTAATGTGGTGGACCTCTGTCTATTTATCTCATTTGAAGCAGAATCCAATTACGGATTTGTTTTGAGGAAGTTCTTCCCATGAGTTCAGGATGCAGACTGTCACTAGTGGTGTGGTGCTCTGGGCAGCATCTGCATCCACAGTGCTAACAACACACCG
Organism: Notoglanidium macrostoma; assembly: GCA_030068235.1. Classification (NCBI taxonomy): domain Eukaryota; kingdom Metazoa; phylum Chordata; class Actinopteri; order Siluriformes; family Auchenoglanididae; genus Notoglanidium; species Notoglanidium macrostoma. The sequence continues at coordinate 22,943,233 of JAQQZR010000007.1, forward strand.
ATTCTTTTCATGCATTCATCCAATAGATAGATTAGCTACATGAAAACAATAACTCCAGGCGCTTGTGTTTAAGCACTTCAGAATTCATGAAAAATGTCGAAGGTGTTTGTGAGTTCAACAAACAATGGCTGTTCTATTTATGTGGCTCAGTAAGGCTATACTATCACAGAGAGAAGCTAATCAGCCTGCCATTTCCTGTGCCCATGTGCTGTCACTTGCCCCAGCTTCCCTGCAGAAGAATGACCCCTTTTGTGTACCGTTAGTGTGCAAGTGTTTAACTTCGGGCGGCGGAGAGTATTTTTGTGTTTATATCTTCTGATACACAGTGGACACAAAGAGCTTTGTCCAGACCTGGGTTTTTCTGTCTGACTGGCTGAGGTAGGGCACGAGCCACTAATGCTCATGCCACTTTTTTCCAATTCAGACTAATGGAGTCCTTATGTAGCTTGCTGACAAGAGGAAATGAGTGTAGAGAGAGCAGACGTGCCTGCTTATATGCGCTCCTTTTTCCATGTTAAGTGGCTGAATGACACAAAGAACAGCAGACCCTTTAGATACAGTAGAAATCTCAAAGAAACTTGTTTCTCACTAGCTGGTTCTTAGTTGGGTTATGTGAGCCAGGCAGACTTTTTATGTGTCAGGTCATGGAGGCCATGAGCTATGTAGTCTGACCCCTGCTACTTACGTGTGGAGAAAAAGCTAATTTAAACACTCACCTGCTTGCTAATCAATACTAGCCTCTGGGCTAACAGAAGTGCAGCTAGGATCTTCTCCCAATGGAGTGTGAAACAAAGTCAAATTATTCTCAGCCTCTTGTTAACACTACAAGACACACTTGAACACATTTGTACATATTTTATTGCTAGACCTTACAAAACAAGAATTTAATTTACTTCATTTGAGCCACAACAGTGCTGCTAGTTTTCTCACCTCGTGTGTCTGCTAATATTGGATGAGTAAAATTTAAATCATAATCAGTGTGATTTGGAGATGATCAGCCTAGTTGAAGCTGCTCAAATGCACATTCCCAACACTGTATACAGAAAAAAAAAATCCCATTCTGAGGTTTAAAAGCCCATAGCCCGTCTGCTTAATTTGTACCAAAACTGAAACTTTACTCATGCCAAGCTGAGAGTCTGAGCCAAGGATAATAATAAGAGTGGTAAGAATTTGCTTTGTCTGGGTTCCTGAAGGCTTTAATGAAGCCTTTGATATTATGTGTCATGGAAACTCAACTGCAGCGAGTTTGGGAGATGGTACATGGGTAATGGTACATGTACTGTATGATGAAATGGCGGCTCAGGTGTCTGAATTGTGATGTAGAATCGGTACCAACCAGAGCAGAAAGAGGTTTATGGAGGAATATAAATGACCAGAGAAATCAGATCTTAGATTTCCTTCAGGCTGCAAAGCTGATAAATAGAAAAACAGAGCAAAAGTGTGGTTTTGCAGGGCTGCTATCTATCTTAGATCTTTAGCAGAGATTCTGGGCCAGGATAGAAAAAGAGAAAGACATAAAAGAAATGAATGACCGAGAAATGGAGGGAGAGAGAGTGTGTGTATGGGAGAGAACAGGTTTTTGAATGGTGGCTGGCTTGGGACATTAACGCTTTATGGGTTTTTTCCTCTCTCCTCGCAGCAACTGTATGCCGCCCAGCTGGCCAGCATGCAGCTCTCTCCAGGAGCCAAGATGGCGCCGTTGCCCCAGCCTCCTAATTCTGCAGGGCCACTCTCACCTGGGCCCAAGAGTGAGAAGAGGTCCTCCAGCCCACTGGGCCAAGTCAAGGTATAACCCTCCTGAGTGGTACTATCGGTTTCCATTTCTCTAAATCACCTGTGTTGGGTAGAGTATGGATGAATTCTTGAATCCGCACTCAGGATTCTTGGGCTTGTTTTCAAATTGATAAGCACTAGGTTTATTCATTTGATGCCAAAATAGTGCTTTTTGGATGCATGGCATGCCGTTTGTGCAGGAATACCTTCAAACAAGGCATTGCTGTGGTTTTTTATCCATGCACGCTGTTAAGAGTTGTCCTTGGTTGGGTCTTCTGGTAGGCAACAGGCAGTTCGATGCAATTATCTCCATGTTCAAAAAATGCTAAAAATAAATGTTAAAAAAACGCATTTTTAGCGATGCTTCCAGCACCAGCAATCACACCACAAAGAAGAGCTCATTGCAGTGCTCCAGTCCTATGAAAGTCTGGTTTTATATATCAATAAGGCATTCCACTGACTGTGTTCTCCACTGACCATAACCACCCTTTCACAGCCATTGGGGAACTTGAAACAGGAAGTAGTATGCAAACTCGGAACCATGGCACATGAACCAATCACGTTACTCAGCACGAAGCATTGATATTGGATAGCTTCCATTCAGACTGTGCCATAGGTCAATTGAAGCAAAACCTAGAGCACCGTTTACAAGAAGACCAGGGATCGGTTCTCCTTCCCACTTCACCAAACATTCAGAAATCTTGAGAAAAGTGTGAAAATGACCTAAAGGACATGTTGGAATCTGAACAATGTAACATAAATGACTTTCTTTTTATCTACTAATCTGTGTGATTGCAATCCAGCAGTCTAAATACTAAAAGCTCAAATGGACTCCTCTTGTCTGGCTCTGAAGGTGTGAACAGGGGCACATTTAAGTGTGGCCTGGAGTGGTGCTTGACCCGAGCCTTTTTTCTGCATTCTTAAATCAGCCATGGAATCGAGCGTAAGAGGAGAACTTGAGGATTGGAAGTCTCTTCATGTAGAGTGTAAAAATCTGAGCCATGACCAGCGTTTTGCATTTAGTATTGAAAGAAGGGACGAACATAAAAAAATGTACAACTCGTAAAAAAGAAGTCATACGGTAGCGTTAGCTTAGCGCATAGTACTGTGTTGCCTCTTTCTCCGCAGAACCCATCAATCTGGCTTGACTTTTACAAGGCTCTCGTTCCCTCATGCATAACTGTGTGGACGGGGTTGCTATGGCTCTGTGTGCACCCGGAGAATCATTTTTAGGTACATGTGGTTTCTCCTCACAAAAGTTGGCAGGCTTTTTCTAAAACAAAAAAGAAATTCCCCCAATCCTGCAGTGTGGTCCAAACCAAACCAGATTATATCAAAGGCATAAAATATACATCAAGCACAAATCGATAAGCAGAGATTTATATTAATGAGGTCATGGTTTGGTGTCTGCTTGTTCTTTAGCAGTTTTTTTTCCACAAGCTGGAACATTCTTTATCTTTGAATAGAAGCCATATACATCATCAGTTTTTCTTTCCCAACGTCTGCTGCTGTAACTCAAAACACGTGCCCATTTGGAAACGTTTTGTTTAATATCACACTAGAGCCAGGGATAAATCAGCGATATGAGAAGTAATGTGTTATCTTCTTCAGCAGTTCTGGTTAATGATGGCTTAAACAGCATTTTAGCACATGGGCCGCTCAGAGCTAGCCTGAATACCGCGGGATCTTTTATTTCAGAGACGTGACGTAAAACATTTGTCTTCATTCAGCCCCATTTGTTTAGCTGACACTTGTTACACGAACCATGTAATCTTCGTAATTACGACTTTGATCAACTATACAGCCAGCGTTTAGCTGTGTTAGGGCCATATGCAGATATGCTGTGCTTAATTAGCTGGCAATCTGTTTTGTTTGACTATTTAATGTGTAATTGAATGACAAACTGTAATTGGCAGTCAGATTTCCAAGAAGCTCCAGGCAGTGTTCATTATGTGGTCCATCTGTTTGGACAGTGGCACTCTCTGCCAAATAAGAGCCCCCTTTTTTTTTTAGCACGCAACATGAGATGTTTAAGTTCTCTTCAACATCACTGGCATTGCAGGAAACGATTTTGGTGCATCACAGGTAAGCAGAGAGAGAGCGCGAGAGAGAGAGCGAGAGAATCACACTAAGGCTTAATTAGCTTGAACAAAACCCAGCCTTGAGACACAGAGCAGCTTCAGCATGGCACGAAGCCTAGCGATGAATGCTCAGCCTGCCTCTTAGGCGGACTCGGGCTAATTAATTGTCTTGATATGTCTTTGTTGAATGGTGTATGTTCTAAATATCAGGTCTCCTGTTTGCAGGAGGAGGGAACGCAGCCCTTGAACCTCTCAGCCCGGCCTAAGACGGCTGAGCCGGTGAAATCCCCCATGTCCCCGACACACAGCCTGTTCCCGGGCAGCAAGAGCAGTCCGAACAGCCAGCCCAAGAGTGGAGGCATCCCCAGTCCCCTGGGTTTGGGCCGAGGATCGTCCCTCGGTGAGTCTTCCCCGATGAGCGCAATCATATGCTGTGACTATAGAAATCATCAAACCTGCTGACCGATATAACTTCCAGAAATGATGTTTGTCTGTAAATAAATGATAACTTCACCATAAAATATTATTTTCAGGTTATAGACATGGAACAAACCTATTTTTAACTATTCCAGCTATTTATCACACCCGACTGCAATTCATTCATCCCTGTGCACACTGGGCTATTTACACAACCACATCCCCTTAATCTCCCTCAAACCTTGGCATTACAGCCACCCTGGCGTAATCATGGATGCTGCCGCTGACAATTAGCTGTTTCAAAGCTCTCAGTTCACCTCTCATATTAAGCCTTCTTTTTTTGCGGAAGTTACAAGTGACTTTTTTTCCCCCTAAAAACAGCCTTTCATTAAAGGGAGACCACGCTTGGAGATTCATTTCCCTTCTTTCCACGGACCAGGTCTTTAAACACAGACTTGCCGTTTGCTTTTTTGTTGTTCTATTTCCGAGTTTTAACTGCCTCACCCAGCCTCACCTCACTTTGATCCACTAATTACAGAAAGGCATCACACGCCAAGATTGCTGCCTTCTT
>JAQQZR010000007.1:22948174-22964507 GCA_030068235.1 Notoglanidium macrostoma
TATGCCATGATTTCGAGCCCCTCTAGTCTTAGAAAGGCTAATCCTGCCTTCTCTCTCACACACACACACACACACACACACACACACACACACACACACCCATGAAGAGTTGATAACCAGACCTCCCAGAGTGTCATGTTCACTCAATGGGCCTTCAAGATAATGAGTTTGCTGTTGTCGTATCTTCATGTCTGACACCCTTGCAGATATCTTGTCTAACCTGAACTCCACGGCACTGTTTGGAGACCAGGATGCTGTGATGAAGGCCATCCAGGAGGCCAGGAAAATGAGGGAGCAGATCCAACGTGAGCAGCTGCAGCATCACCAACAGGGCATGGAGGCTAAACTCTCGGCTCTCTCAGGCCTCGGTCTCAACAACTGCAGGGCTGACAAGGTGAGCATCTGTCGCTCCGTGTCCTAGTTCTCCTTTTAGGTTTCATAACTAACCACATATGCTTGTAGTTTGCATCTTGAGGGTGTGCAGTGACCGCTGTGACTGTTATAGCTTATGGGCGTGGCCTGTCTAACATTTCTTTTTGCAATGAGAAATGATAGTGGCTATAAATTGCTCCTTTTCCTAAAAGATATGGAAAGAAACCTTGAGAGGATCCAGACTCAAAAGGGAATCCATCCTCTTCTACAGTAGTCCTGGGATGACCAAAGGACAGTCTTTACGATGCTAGGAGCAGCTCTTGGAAGATAGATTTGAAGCAATAGCATCTCTGTCTCGTTTAGATGATCTACTTTAGAAGATTTAAAAAAAGGATTTGTCTGATGTAGGTCCAGGAGACTTCATGTGATTGACATTGGCTTGGTCAGTGTGTGTTTTTGACATTGGTATGGCCCATAGTGTGCTTGTGTGTATGTTTATTTGGTATCTCTATGTTTGAGGGACATTTCGGATCCTCCAGGACTGCCCCCCGAGCACGTCCAAACCGTAAAATCCCGGCCCAATTAAAGGCGACGGACCCCCAGTGTGGACCAGTCCCGCTTTGTACGATGACTCCAAGGGACTCATTTTAAAAATATCTTCAATCAATGAGTCGATGGAGAGTTAGAAAAATCCCTGCTCGCTCCCGTTTGATTGATGCCACGTTGCCAGTTGGCTGCGATAAGCAGGCGGTATCTGGGAGTGGAGCATCATTAATATTTGAGATGTTTTAGTGCCTAATTACTTTCGACTAACATGCTAAAGTAGGTCAATGTATATGTAAAAAAAAAAAATCTCAGGAGCTACAACTTTGAGAGACTTGGTGGTGTGGCACTAAGCTAAAGTGTGTCCTCAAATCTGGGCATGACTGTAAGATATCTAACCCTAAGCCTCCAATCCTAAGAATCCCAGATCATTCAAAATAAAGCTTAAATCTCCCTGGAGCTTTTAGAGAATTCCTAGGATTAAGAATACTATTTACTCTATTGTTGGTGGGTTTTTTCCACCAATTTTCTTCTTTATTCCCCATGGCAGAAGAGCGCAAATCTGGCTTTCTCAAACACAATGCTCAGGGTTTATACGGACAGCATTATGAGGGGAGTTTTTTCGGAGCTAGCACTTAAGCTTGTTATTCTTCTAGGTCTTTTGTTAGAGGTGGATACGGTATGTGAGTGCGCATAGCCACTACCTGTGTCTTTTTCTCTCTTTTCACCGTCCTCAGCTATGAGCTATTTACCCCGCCTGGTGAAGTCTGGGGTTAGCTCATGGTCAGCCAAGCTGAGGAATATGCTGTGACATGACACGAATGCCGTGCTCTTTAAACAATGGCTGAAAAGGTACGCTTGTCAACAGGCAGTACACACCTGTCTGTATTGTTCCGGGCAGGTAGAGCTTGGTGCTTTTTTTTTTTTCCCTGCTGCTCTTTTGTCTGGGTTTGACTTTGTTTTCCACGCTGGGTTCTGCATTTATTCATCTGCTTATTTGTGTGCCGAGCTTAGGAAAGCTCAGTGTTTTTCTAAGCAGCGGAGAAGGCGGCTAGCTTGTCTTTCCTCACCTCTGTTCCCTGCCCTGAAGTCATCTTTTAGGTCTCTGTGCCCCAGAAAAAGACATTAAGGTAGCAGTTAGATTTGATGTGCTTTCACCGGAGAACTTTGATGTAAAGGGAAAGGTGATTCAAGGAAGCCCTTTGGCGGCTTTCGGCTTGCTAAAGGAGGTGACAACAAATGATAATTAGTTTCCATAGGTAACAGAACATTGCAAGAAAGACTCACCTAGTGCTTTTTATTTGGAGTCGTCATTTCCGCAGTTTGTTTCATGACGCGTTTTGCGCCAACGGCCAATAAGAGAAAATGGCATTGGCTCTTTTGTACTTTTCTTCTGAAGCCTGAAGTCTGTCTGCATCTGATAGTGTAAATAGCGCTCCACCTTGAAGCTCAGACCGAGGTGAGGTTTGCGGCTTCATCACGCTTCATGATACATTTTCATTTTGTCCTACAAAGACTTTGCAAGGAGGTCCGTTCATAGCTCATAGACATCCCCACACGCACAGACGCTCACATTATAGCATGTAAACACTTGCATAAGTATTCACCTCCCTTGACCTTGACCTCCCTTTGGATATTTTTTAAAACCATACCCTGATTGATACGTCTCCGGAACCTTGCTTGACTCGTTCTGATAGCTCTTTGGCTTTCATGATGCTGTTTCTTTAGATATATTCGCTAACAATCTCTGGGGCCTTTATTCTGAGATCACACATGACACTTTAATTGCACACAGATGAGTCCAATTTTAACTAATTAAGTGACGTCTGATGGCAACTGGTTGCTCCGGACATAAGCTATGGGTTTCATAACAGCAGGCATGAATAATTTGTATATAATTTTGTGAACTATTCCGATTATATTTTTTCCCTCCCACTTAAAAATTTATGTTATTAATTATACAATAATTACAGATTCATGATGTCTAATCACAATTCCGCAAGTCCGTGTCCGATGATTGATGCAAGTGTTCATGGAAATCTAAAGTAGGATAATAAGCACATAATAAACATTGACACAGGCAAGAGAACGTCGAACAGGAGCTAGAAAAACATATCTCGTGTTCAGAAGTGCATGAATATAATCAACAAGGTTTGGCGATGAAATGGACTAACTAATTGAGGGCTAACATGAAACAGGTGAACACAATGCGACAGCAAACCAATGACAGGACAGGAGGGAAGACAGGCAAAACAAAGGCATGGGACGAAACAAACCACAGCACAAAACAGCATGACATGGACCACTCGGAATATTTATAGGTACAAGCCGTTGTATAGGACGTGATGGAGGAACCCGTTGTCGGGTAACTCTCGACACTCCATGGTGAGAAAAAAAAGCCTCCAGTTAAAAGCCTTTTCTTTGCTCAGTTTCAGAATATTAATATTTCAGCTCCGTATCCTACCTGACATAAATACTGGATGCCGCTTTAATAGCTGCCTCCTAGTCGACTGTTTGGGAGTTTATCATGGTGAAAGCTTGCCTGGACAATTCTGGAAAGGTAAGGTAAAATGGGATTAAGGAGAGGTTAAAATCATCTACTGGGGCTGTTGGAGGGGGATATTAAATATTGATTTATCCCGGTGTAACGACCGAGCCAGAGAGTGGGGCTAAGTGCTGCTTACAAATGGATCAATTCATCTTTTAATACAAAGTGTGTCCGAGGAGCACAATAAGGATGGGCTTCATCCCTCGTTCTCCTTCTCTCTCCTTCTCTGTCTCCCTCTGTCATCTTTTTTCCCCTTCTCCACATTTTCTTGTCATGCGTCTCTCTCTCACTCTCTCAGCACTGTCCTTTGCGTTAGCCGTTACATAGCTCTTGTCCCCAAGGTGCTCGTGTAAAATATTCATGCTTTACTGAACCTTGCTTGTTTTTTTTTTTTTTATTATTTATTTTTTTTTATTTTGTTTGTCCCTTTTTTCCCATTAGAGGAAAAAAAGGCTTTTATAAACACTCCGATGATTTAGGTTTTCTCAAATATTTATTAAAACAGAGTATTGTCTGAAGAGAGCAGTTAGGCCGCTCTATTATTTATCATGCTTTTATTCTTATTTTGAGATTTCCGTCTCGAGTAGAACCGGTTCCAGTTTCCAGGGAGCGAAGTGAAAGTCTTAAGTCCTCCGCAGCCTGGGATTTTAAAGTTTGTTATTTCCATTGCTAATGAAGCCGTATCTGACAGTCGATGCTATACAGGATGGCAGATGCTGCGGAACTAAAATGCATTCCTCTGCTGACGCCTCCCAAACTGTAATCAGAAAGGTGAAAGGCCAGTGTATTAACCTATTGAGCGTCTGCAGCTTCCAGCCCCTTCCTCTCCTCTGCATTATTGATGAGCTGCAACATTCACTGTCCTTCTTTCCCAGTGCAGAGGGCCCTTAAACAGTCAAAAATGCAGCTCCTGAAAATCTTCTCTACCTACCTTTTGGATGAGGAAGCCAATGCGCGCTGCATTTCCCTCTGTGTACATTTGGAGGTCTATTCAGCTCGGCCCTCACAAAGGCCAGAAAGTGTAATCTTCTCTACTCGGCAGCCCTGGAACCAATTTTCTGCTCCTTTTTCTCCTGTTGGAAATTGCCAGTCATGAAGTTTTTTTTTGCCACATAAGGAAATCGTGCTATACATGGATTCGGCCGTCCAAAATTTCCAAAACTGTGATTATATTCAAACCCGTTGCCAGGAAGTGCCTTTGTTGAGCATTGTTACGTTAATGCATTTATATCTCATGGTGCAAAAACCTCAGTTTGGTGATTTTAGTCTTCAAATACATCCGGCAGTGAAATCACCAAACTGTGCTGGACTTGAGCGGTCTGGAACCCTAACCAGGAACCTCTTGCTTGTCTGAATGTTCCAGAGATTCAAAACAGACATCCTTTTAAACAAAGCTGAGGGTTTGAGTGTGTATGAAAGGCACGTGGCCCAGCTTGGGATCAGAAAATGGTTTTGTCTTTACTGTGACGCGTATGCATTATAAGCCTCTCGCGATACGCAAGCGACAGAAGGGCTTCTGTTACAAAACCAACTAACGAGCCCCCGTGCTACTGATCTGACCACAACAGGCCACAGTAGGTCGCTTATACGCCTCCATATTGGGACCGAACCTCTAGTAGCGGGTGTAAAACGTCCCCTTCCATATCTGTATTCCTGCTCACGAGGTCTCGATGGTCTAATGGAGTCGTTCCATAATTGTAAATAGTTTGTGCGATAAGGAAAAGGAAAGCGAGGTCGCTCTTAACAGATCCTTGAGGACTCGGTGAACAGTTCAGGGTCATTTAGAGCTCGGAGCTCATTAAAAAAAAAGCCAAAACAAACGATCTCAACGCAGCACGGAACGAAAAGCACGGAGACCGTGCTTAAAGCCGAAATAAAACGGATCATTTCCCTCTGGAAGTTGAAAGGTCACATGTTGTGGCTGAAGTCGTTTTTTTGGTTCTCGCTCAATAAACGAGACAAAGTTGTCGGCCTGATGCACAATTATGGTATGGCGGTGGAATCTGCTGCTCTGAATAGGAAACAAGCTGGAAAGTGAAAGCTCGTGTTGGCGTCTTGCCACGGCTGGGGTTTTCTGCCGTTCTCTGACGTGCTGCTACAGTTGTGCTGCTTGATTAGAGCGGCGAGCAGCTCTGCTCCCGTTCCCTGGCAGGCGAAGGGATAAAACTGGATGCTGAAAAAAAAAAATTGCTGGAGGATTGGAGGCCTGCTTTTGTGGAGGAAGGCCGAGATGAAACCGCATGAAAGCTCACCACACAAGCGCATGTGCTTAAGGCTAGATGAAATGGAGAACGAGTGACTACTGGGAAGCCGTGCAGTTATAAATAACCTTGTGATTGGTTACACGAGGATGGAAAACAGATGAGAGGCTAAAGCGGATGGCGAAACGTCGATGTAGGACCACCACAAGCTTTCAAGGAAGCTGAAAGCTACAACTTGCTGCATGCGTTCTCTCGGCACTTCTTTACCGCGGACCTTACAAAGCCGTCCATTATCCAGCTCTCCGCTCGTGGAGGCAATAACGCATAGCGCATTCTCTGCTTTCAGCACCAAGGCGAGGACATGATGTGAACAGATTTGCGCTACTTTCATTGAGTGTGTGTGTGTGTGTGTGTTTAGTCTCCTGACTGTAATGATATTAAGCTCATGCACCTGGGAAAGAATAAAATGATTAACTCTGCACCTGTAGAGCTCATTCATTTGGATCAAACTCACCCAAACCTAGCTTTAACCTAGTGAAATGAGAAAAGATATTTACAAGACAAGGACTGAGATTGTTCTGCGTTCATGTACGGATCTGGCTGGAGAAAAAGACGAAAAAAAAAACCCAGGGCCATATGCCCCGAGCCAGGCCTATTTATACCGGGGAAAAGGATCACGTTTATAAGTCGAGGCAAGCCACCAGCACAACACGACTCCTCCGGCACATGTTCTGCGGCCGGCCTGATTAAAGCTCTCGCTACAGCGATGACACGGTGCTCCTGGCCCCTTTCCAGATGTTCCTGAAGTTCCAGCTGCCCATTATTTCATCCTGCCACCGTTTTACTGTAAAAAACAAAATGTTGGGGTGGGCAGGGAAGGAGCACAGATTATTGTGGGTGACTTTTTTCCACTTTTTTTTTCCACTTCATCCTTGAAGCATGAGGCTACAATTTTAGATGTGGGGTGGAAGCGCTGCAAGCTGAGCACATTTGAGGGAAAACGGGAGAATGGGAAAACGCCAGCCGTGTGCCAGAGAGGTCGCGGTTAAGATTGGGAGGGGTGCTAAGTGCACCATGACATCTTTTCTTTTTCTTTCTTGTTTCTCTCACTCATTCTCATCTCTCTTTGTTTGGTCTTTCTCCTTTCCTTTACTTTCTTTATTTGGTTTTATTTTTGGATGTCTTCTTGCTACAGACCTTAAGACTTTGACTATCCTTCTGGCTGGAAAGGACAGAAGAGAGCAGGAGGACAGGACAGGACAGGAGGATAAGACAGGACAGGAGGACAGGACAGGAGGATAGGACAGGACAGGAGGATAAGACAGGACAGGAGGACAGGACAGGACAGGAGGACAGGACAAGGATACTGCACATCCTTTATTGCTCTTCAGTCGTGGAGTGATCAGTAAAAATTTAATGACACCATAAAATAATAAAAATGCCATTAATTTATCACACTGCTTGATGCAGATGGTAGTAAAGTTGAGATGAGTTAAGTTTGCTGAGATTTTCTTTCCTTTAAAAAAACAGAAAAGATGTTGTAGGTATAAATGAACTGCAATTTTTCCTAATGCTGTGACATAAATTATAGCAGTGATAACCAATAAGTATATAAAAGCCAGTGTGTAAAATTTAATGGAAATGCAGCTTGCTCATGCGGCGCACATTTATTCTAATGTTCGTCTGCACTGTTCTGGAGCGCTCGCTCAATTGCGTTCTATTTAATGCATCCTAAACAGACCGTGGACTCGCGCGAGCTGCAGTCCGGCAGTCCCGACTCCGTTCTCCGCTTAATTGGAGGAAAAATACCGAGGTGTGGAAATAAAGACGGAATCCCTCCTCGTGCACAATTGCTCCCTGTTGACTTGTTCTTTTAATTATATCTCCGTGCAGCGAGGAAAAACTTTAAAGGGCCGGCAGTTATTAAGGAAACTCCGTGATGGATGGGTCTTGTTCTTTTTTTTCCATCTCAGGTCCTACAAGATGCTTAATGATCATGAGTTTATAAAAGGCCTTGATTGATCAGAGAGGGCAGCTGAGCACGAGGGAAGGGAAGAAGCGGCTAATTTATTACCCGCACCCCCCTGCAACACACACACGCACGCACGCGTGCACAAACACTTGCGTCGTCGCAGAACCCTTTTCCAGCGCCAGACCATCCATGGTACATCGCCCGTTCCTCATCCGACTAATCGCACATCCGTCAATTTGTCATCGGGGGTCTGCGTGCTCTTTTCATTAAGCGCAATAATGTGGCCTGGTGATGAATACGGCGGCGTAGGAGGCTTCACACGGAGCGATGCAGCTCTATCTTATTTTCACAAAGCCGCCCGGGCCCAGCGGGAACCGCCTGCGTATATCATAATTAGAAAACACTTAAAGTAAGCAAAGCACAGTCAAGACAGGCAGTTCTTAATGACAGCTCATAAGCAGGTAGTGGTTAATTGTACATCAGAATCACTCGCACGGCCATAAATAATGATTGTTCCCTCAAGCGCGATGGGAAATTGCTCTACTTCCTCCTTCTCTTTCTCTGTCTCTCTGATTCACGCTTCCTTTTTTGACTGATGGTTTCAGAATAAATAATGCCGGCGAAACGAGTATCTGCGTTGATGGTTTGAGAGTTTAATTGGAGCAATCTTTTTTATCTTATCTCGCCGAGCCTCAGTGATGAGGACAAAGACTGCCTACTCCTGCGAGCACGAACTGTACATTCACCAGCGTGTAAAATATATCTAGACCGCTATATTGCGGTCTTTTAACACGCAGAGGTCACTAATGACACCCACCTGATTAAGAAGGCGCATCATCGTGTTTATTCGATGACGATCTTCTGCTGCCGATTCTTCCGGCTGCTCACGTCCGGGGTCGCGACGGCCGATCATCCGCTCGATGACAATGTCACGAAAAAAACGACGTCGTTCTAGAATGCGGCATAAAAATGATCACCGCATTTAATCCGAAGAGATTTTAGACATTTATCTACTTCCGTTTCCATGGTTTTCGTTTTTCTAAACAAAAATATAAATTCTACCCAAACTAGCAAACAAACTAGTGCCAGACAGAAGACATGGCAGTGAAACGGTAACACTCATCCCAGAGGACGTACAGATACAGTGTGCGCCACAATTATTGGCACCCCTTGTAAAGATTAGTGAAAAGGGCTAGAAAAACAATCCGCCTTTCTTCGCCTCATCTCGCACTGAAAAAACGATCTTTAATTGAAATAAATGTGTTCAGGGAAAAACTAAATCAAGAAATAATTCTTTTCAACAAAAACACATGTGCTACAATTATTGGCACCCCTGGAAATGATTGTGAACACAATGTAACTGAAGCATGCTGTATGTTTTAAGGTGATTGGCGTGTGTAAGGGAACGCCCCAACCCTCACACACACACACACACACACACACGCACACAACCCGAATTAAAGGTCTCGTGTTTTTCAGTCTGAGACGAAGCTACTTCACCAAACGTGGAACCCTTTTTTACAAATCTTTACAAGGGGTGCCAATAATTGTGGAGATTTTACAAATTTCGTAACTAACGAACCGGTTTATTATGAGTGAATGTGCGCTTGTCAGAACGCGTCATCATTGTCTCACAGAACAGAAGGAAGGACGAGAACGAAACAGACAAAAGGGACGTGATTAGCTCGCCCTGTGCGTCTGAATCACTCCGGGTTTTTTGACTCCGAGCGAGAGATCATTTCGAGTCAAAGTGTGGTGTGTTTAGAGAAGAAGTGAAGGCTGCATTAATGCTCCAAAGTGAAGGCAGCACTCACAGGCAGAACTAGGTCATTTCACAATGGGCCTGAACAGCGGTCGGCCCTCTTCCTCTGCATAATACATTAAGCGTAATGTGCGGCCACCATTCAGCCGGGGCCCCCGGAAAACTGTTATTTTATTCCGTCAGCGAGCGCGGACATGACATTTAATATTGTTGCCGGGGCGCGTGAATGACAGGGTTTCATTGTGCGTCGAGTATGACATGACGCCAAGTTTAATCGGAGCAGAAAGTGACACGACAAAAGGGAAAACACGGTGCGTTCTTTAAAGCACACGCTCTGAATAAATGATAGGCAGGGAGCTCAGGATGCCAGACTGCAAAGATTACAGGGAGGGAAAAAATGGGAGGGGAATAAAAAAGAAGATGAAGAAGAAGCGCTTTGCTAGCGGACCTGATCCCATTGTGCCTCAACATGCTATGTTGTTTTTTTAGCACCGAGAGCTGACTCTTATATGAAAACACGAGTACGTCAAACCCCACATCGCCACGTGGCTTTATAGTCTTATACATCATAAAGACAGATCAGGTTTGATTATATGCTCAGATATTAATACTTAAAAAAAAGCAAGAGACATGAAGGATTGATCTGTGTGTGTGTGTGTGTGTGTGTGTGTGTGTGTGCAGGAACGAGTCCACTTTGAAAGTTTGGGACATCACCTGGGAAAACTGGGAGACGATGGGAAGCTCGGACAGAGAGTGATTGACCTGACCAGACCGGAGGATCTCGACGGTAAGTTTTTGTTCTGAAACTCCTCCAGTCGTCTTCCTTCACTCTCTTCCTCTAAACGTGTCACGTCACCTCTACCGATCTTTATGTGGCTCTTATTGGATCCAGTGTCTGATCAAGCTTTGTTTGGGTTTTTTGGGTCAGATTTGGGAGTGTATGGGAAAGGGGAATTCCACCGATTTTCCAAAACACCTTCCGAATAAACAAAATCATCCAGGTTGCTGTGCTGAAAAAAAAAGAAACTCGGCGGCACTGATAGTCCAAGACGTGAAAATTGCCTTTCTGTCGTACAGTTGTAGATGGAGTGGAGCTACTGTTAAACAGGTTAGACTACAAACCTGATAGTTCACTTCTGATTTTTCGCTCAGATCAGATTTGCCTGTCTTGATGCTTCACGTTCATAATGACAGTGATCTGTATCTAACTGTAATGTGAACACGTCTGTCACGCATGCGCACACTTTGTACGAGTCGTCTGCGTCACCAACAACAAAAACATCTCTGTGAGACGTGGTGTTAAACCTGACAAACTGGATCTTAGCCGTAGCCCTTAACCCTAACCCTGACCTTAACCCTAACCCTGACCTGAACCCTGACCCTGACCTGAACCCTGAGAGTTAAAGCTTAAAGTTAACCCTAAAACCTTAACCTTAACCCTAACACACAGCCGCTAAGTAGCACATCTCGATCAGCAGCACAAACGGACAGAACAGCGAGCTGCTGTTGACGACGCGCTCTGCGCATGCGTACAGGCACAAAGTCACATGATACCCATCTGAGCTTCTCGTTCAGGTCACATGACCTCAGATCAGATTTAGGACCACGTATGAAATTGACTCAAACCTGAAGACAAACCGCAAAGAAGCGTAAACTACAGAAAGCTTTTCCTCAGGTTGCCGCAAAGCTCTGACGCTGGAGACTCCCTCATTAATGCTTTCATCTCACCATCATTACAGTGAAGTGAAGCTTCCTCTGCTTCTCATCAGACCTGTCGAGTGTTGGAACTGCGTCTGAGAGTCTTTCTGATATTCTTCTGGTGAAATTCCTCTTTAAGAGCTCCGATTCGCACGTGTGTGTGTGTGTGTGTGTGTTGACTCCAGCTCTACGTTTGCGCTTGAAGGCGTTCACACTTAGGTGTTTAGCGGACAGACTGCAGGACAAAGCGAGCCCTTCTCTGCCTGATTGCACTCGCTCCACAAAGCGTCTTTCACCTTTGTGGCCCTCAAACATCAATATTTCAAAGCGTTTCCATGCCACTGAAGAAACAAAGCAGACAGAAAGCACTGTTTAAGATTATATCTTGAGGACAGGACAGTTCTTTCTCAGAGAGAAGGACCCGAAAGACAAGTTAAAGGATGAGCAACAGGAAGTGATTAGCTTCATAATGACTCAGTCCGTCCCGAACGCTTCTAATCCGAAGCATGTGTGTGTGTGTGTTTACGGTTTCATGTGATGGACTGGAGTCATATCCGGTGTGTGTTCCCACCTCACACCCAGCGTTCCCGGGATTCGGTAGCGCTTAGCGAGGATGAATGAATGAATTGAACTGAATGATGTGATTAAACTCAAACCTAATACAGCCTGCTGTTTCCTTCATATTCACATATTTGAACATGTTGATTTGCATAACTGGATATTCTTAGGGCGCTTTATATTTAATACCTGCTAAAAAATCGAAAAATTCAACTCGCGTTCGCTGTTTTGTCTCCACACCCGTCGAAACACAAACTGTTTTGTCCCGATGAATGGCGCGTTTAAAGCGCAGAGAGTTTGTGTACTTTGGTGTTTAAGTGTTCTGAACCTTTCCACTGAACCAACGCAAACAAATTCCTTTCCTCCTCCATGAAAAGGGAAAAGAATGTAAGCTTAGTGTGGAGCTCGATGATGATGATGATGATGATGATGGGGGGTGTAAACTTTATGGTCAGGTTATTAATTTCTCTTATTTTGAAGCAGCTCTTGAACTCCAGGTTGTGGAGAACCTGATTCTGTGATCCCGCTTCGTTTTTCCAAGTTCCAAGGAGAGGAAAATTACCGAGCGATGCGAGCGCAACAGCAGAGCGCTTCATTTGGAAGAATTCGAGGAGGTGTAAAGCGGCTCTGTGTCGTCGCCGTGATGTGCAGAAAGTGTCGGGTTCCTTAGACTAATATTTGCCTAGCATGCAGGCGAGCGAATTAACAAGCCGCCAAAGCCGAACAGAAGGCAGCGCTGGAAAATAGCCTAGTCTGGAAATAGACTAAAATTTCCTTCATTACGCGAAAAAAAAAAGAAAGAAAGAAAGAGAGGCAGGAGGCTCATGCGTGGGCTCGCCGCAGAGTCGTTAGGTCTGTTTAGGCTCAGATGAAAAACATTAACAGATACCACAGTGGGGTTCAGTGTGAGTCTGTTGTTCGCTCACATGTGGCCTCGCGTCACGGCGTGTCACGCCGCTCGGAACGTTCGCTCAGGAACAAAAGCAGCGCTGTGTGAGTCGGTGCGGCGCGAAACCACGGAAATCAAAACCCACGTTTGGTGATAATATCAGCTAAGCCGCAAACGAGCGCCGGCTTTATGGGTCGGAACGTCCAACAACGGGCATTTTAATGATCCGCTCTCTCTGTTATTGTGGTTATTGTTATTGTTAATATCGTTTCTATGGAAACAGCTCGTTCACAGGGACTCGTACAGGATTAAAAATCGTGTCTGAACGTTGCTATGGTGCAGATGTTTATGTAACATCTGTGGAAGGAGTCTCCAGCGTCAAATCTAAAGCGGGACCGATGAGTTGACGCTTCTCGGTAATGAGCGTGACGAGCTGCAACTTTTTCACTGCGAGAGAGAGAAAAAAAGAGAGGCTGGTGTGCGGACGAGTGTTTATAGCTGCTATAATGGAACAGGAAGTAACATTAACATTAAATGTACCTGTAAATGGATAAAAACTATGATGTGTCGTGGCAAATGGTATAAATGTTAATGACCAATTGTGAAAATAGACAGTATGTATTTGTGTGTGTGTGTGTGTGTGTGTGTGTGTTTTAAATCTCAGTGCAAACTTGTTAATATATTTATTTCTTTATTTACACATCCATTGTACATTTCTGTTATGTTTCTATATTAATAATGACGGATCAAAATAAAATGAAATTTAAAAAATCTAAAAAAAATTTGAATAAATTATAACAAATTTTATTATTTCACTTTTAATGATTTAAGATTTACTGCCTAATTTAAAAAAAAGGTTACAATTATTTTTTTAATTATTTTATTCTCCTTAGAATTGAGTCACCAATAAATAAAACAAATTAAATAACAATAAAAATATTCTAGTTTTCTATTTTCATTTCCAATAATTAGTCTTTAAAGTACATTTTTAATTAATTAATTTTATTACAGTAATTTTTCCACCTTTCCTCCTGTGTGTTTTATAGGAGTTTAAATTCTCATGATTACTAATCAGAAATACATTTATATTAGTAAATGTATTTAAATGTCACTTTTTGATTTGATTTGTTTTAATCATCATCCTGTTAGCTTTTATAAAGTGTCTGGGTCAAAATAAATAAAAAATAAAAATATATCTCGCACGCACACGCACGCACACGCACGCACGCACACGCACGCACAGAGTGGAGTTCACGTTAATGGATTGTATTTTAAATAATAAAGTTGGAAATAAATGTTTTATTTAATTAAGTGTTTGTACCAAAAAAAATTATCACCGAGTATCTTGATGAATTTTTAAAATTCTGCATAAATAAACCTGGTTCTACATGCAAAAATGTTCGTTTTAATTGAAAGCATTTTTTATACATTACATCTTTTAAAAAGTGAACTTTTTAAACTGAGCGCTCGGTGAGAGCAACAGCGGCTAAATGACTTCAATCATGTTTTTAAAATATACCAGAGAGAGCTATGATGTGCTTATAGCTAATAAATTATAGTGGCTGGACTTGATCTTTTTTGCATTTATGTACTTTTACTCACAGCCCATGATGAGAACTCAAACCGAGCATGAAGCACATGAAGGTCTGGAGATGTTCTCCTCACATGTTGTAGGCCACGTATATGGGATCTAACTGATCGGCCAGGAAGGAGTCCCTCAGGTGCATCCTCTGCTTCTCTCCGCGGGAGTTGATGGGGATGACGCCGGGGTCCACGATCACCACCACACCCACGATCAGGTGATGTTCCTCCAGAACCACGTTGGTGATCAGAGGCACCAGGTCCAGCGCGTCCTGCTCCGAGCCGCACAGCTCCGACACCACCACCAGCAGGTTAGTCCAGGTGAACACGGCGCTGAGAGGAAACACCACCAACGTTCAACACGACACGTCTCTCAGACACGGAGTTCAGCTGAATCCAGCATTATGAATACGTATATGTAAAAAGTGGGTGTGTTTATAGGGAACAGGCAGCGCCTCTGTGTCCGGGACTCGTACCTCTCTCCGATGCTGCGGTGAGCGCGCTGCACGCTGGTCTCTATGTCGATGGGGTGATAGCGCAGTCCTCTCAGCTCCAGAGTCTCATCCAGAGAACCCACGATGAACAGAGCGTCATGTCTCTCTGACGCAGGGACACAAACACCACTGTGACACACCATCATCACACACAGGGATGCAGCAAGTCTGGATTTTCAGACCGTCATGTTTTCTGATACTCGACGAAACTGATATCGATACTGATACTGAAATGAAGCTTTATGAGTATTAATCAATCAGGGACATTTTGCAACAATGTATTTATATGTTTAAATAGCAGCCATGAAAAGCACACGCGTGTGTTCATGCACGCACACGACTAAACGCTAGTGAGTCAGGGTTTGTTTCACTTCGGGAAAGCGTTTCTGGTGATCTGCAAGCACGTCACACTCTCACATGCGACAGTTTCCCTCTGCTCTCGTGTCACTGCTCCGTGCTTATGAATACGTTTAGTGTGTGAGTAATTCCCACGCTCACTCATACAGCTATGCACGCTCATGTCTGTCATCCTACTACACTGTTTAAACACCATGGAGATGTTTTATTGCTTGTATTGTAGGAAGACGCTTTAGTTCCTCTTCTTGATGTTTTCAGTTTGTTCTGCTTTGATCATTAATCAGAAAATATATCCAGATCTCTAGCATGTCATATCATCTGCTCATTAGTATGATACTGTGCACTAGGCTGGCCTCAGAGCATTAGCTACGTGTAAATTAGCAGGTTAACGCACCGGTACCGGTACCAGTATCGGTATCTCTGTCTCACCCCCACTGGAGTCGGTGAGTTCGGTCCTCTTGACGAAGCCGAGGTATCCGGTCCTGGCCCAGAGTGTGTGCGGATCTCCAAAGCTGAGCTTGGTGTTGAAGTGGTCGGCCTGCAGACTCTCCTCTCCGTAGATGGTGTAGTAACCTGACGCTGTGTGAGGACTGTTCACCCAGATCTGACACACACGCCAAGAGAGTGTGGGGTCAAAGGTCACCTTTAAAACACTTTCCCTGTGAGTCTATATTCAACTGATTCAGGGGCGGAGCAACATATGGGATCAGGTTTGTGATGTCACTCAGTTACAGACTTGATAGCCAATAGGAAGTGTTTACCTATAAAACATGCACGCTAAGAGTGCATATAATGTAATACATGTTATAAAAACATGCATAATACGCTCATGTTAGCTACGAAGAGATGTTTGTCTCTTCACTCACTCACACACTCACACACACTCACTCACTCACTCACTCACACATTCACTCACACACAAACACACACTCACTCACTCACACTCACTCACTCACACATTCACTCACACACAAACACACACTCACTCACTCACTCACTCACTCACACACATTCACTCACACACACTCACTCACTCACTCACACACACACACTCACACACACTCACACACACTCACTCACTCACTCACACATTCACTCACTCACACACACACACTCACACACACTCACACACACTCACACATTCACTCACACACACAAACACACACACACACACTCACACAAACACTCACACATTCACACACTCACACACACTCACTCACTCACACACACTCACTCACTCACTCACACACATTCACTCACACACAAACACACTCACACAAACACTCACACATTCACACACTCACACACACTCACTCACTCACTCACACACTCACACTCACTCACACACTCACACACAC
>JAQQZR010000007.1:22990442-23012942 GCA_030068235.1 Notoglanidium macrostoma
TGTTTAAATGGTTAAAGAAAACGTATGTTCCGTTAATATTCCTGTTTACATGCAGACCATAAACAGGTACAATGCAGTCCTGGAATATAGTTCGGTGTTAGGGTAGGATTGTCCTGGAATATAGTTCCGGGATAGGGTAGGGTTGTCCTGGAATATAGTTCCAGGATAGGGTAGGGTTGTCCTGGAATATAGTTCCAGGATAGGGTAGGGTTGTCCTAGAATATAGTTCCAGGATAGGGTAGGGTTGTCCTGGAATATAGTTCGGGGTTGGGGTAGGGTGGTCCTGGAATATAGTTCCAGGACAGGGTAGGGTTGTCCTGGAATATAGTTCCGGGATAGGGTAGGGTTATCGTGGAATATAGTTCCGGGATAGGGTAGGGTTGTCCTGGAATATAGTTCCGGGATAGGGTAGGGTTGTCCTGGAATATAGTTCGGGGTTAGGGTAGGGTTGTCCTGGAATATAGTTCGGGGTTAGGGTAGGGTGGTCCTGGAATATAGTTCTGGGAGAGGGTAGGGTTGTCCAGGAATATAGTTCCAGGATAGGGTAGGGTTGTCCTGGAATATAGTTCGGGGGTAGGGTAGGGTGGTCCTGGAATATAGTTCCGGGATAGGGTAGGGTTGTCCTGGAATATAGTTTGGGGTTGGGGTAGGGTGGTCCTGGAATATAGTTCCGGGACAGGGTAGGGTTGTCCTGGAATATAGTTCCCGGATAGGGTAGGGTTATCATGGAATATAGTTTGACATTTTCTTCAAAATTCTTTAAAAATGAAGAGTAACACTTCTACACATCTGTCACTTCAACACATCATCACTACATTTCTATGCATCCAATATTCTGGCTTTTACCATAAATCTGAAAAAGACAATATTCCTACTAAGCTGTTTAAATGGTTAAAGAAAACGTATGTTCCGTTAATATTCCTGTTTACATGCAGACCATAAACAGGTACAATGCAGTCCTGGAATATAGTTCGGTGTTAGGGTAGGATTGTCCTGGAATATAGTTCCGGGATAGGGTAGGGTTGTCCTGGAATATAGTTCCAGGATAGGGTAGGGTTATCCTGGAATATAGTTTAGGGTTGGGGTATAAAGTATAACACTATGTGTTCATATCCAAAGACTGCTCCTAAAACCCAAATAATATCAGCATATCTCACCGGTCGTGATCCTGAAAGCCTAAATTCAGAATGAGGCCAAATCCGGAATATCCAAACGGAGTACACTATTTACATGACCCTTATCAAATTACGAATATTGTTAAACATAGTCAGAATAACAGCATAATATTAGTGTGCATGTAAACATGCTGAGTGTTTTATTCCACTTATTCCACAGCAATCAGCCAATGAAGAATCATCAGACTTCTCATCCTCTCACAGCTACAACGAATGCTGTGGAATGTTCATGAGTCGATTTGCATCCTGCACGCACTCTGTCCTGAAGATGTTGCAAATTACTGTATGACTGTTACAATGTGAAAACACCTTCCATAAATGATAAATATATAAGCGTCTCTATGAATTAGCTGTTACTATAGAAA
Organism: Notoglanidium macrostoma; assembly: GCA_030068235.1. Taxonomy (NCBI): domain Eukaryota; kingdom Metazoa; phylum Chordata; class Actinopteri; order Siluriformes; family Auchenoglanididae; genus Notoglanidium; species Notoglanidium macrostoma. The sequence continues at coordinate 22,991,983 of JAQQZR010000007.1, forward strand.
CGGTAATGTATTAGAGCGAGCACATTAATGTATATAAAGCTGTGACGTGCAGCTGCACTACTGTCAGAGCCACTGTTCTAGAAAACTAATCAACACCTTCTGACATCTGACTTTATTATTAAAAATAGTAATAATAATAGTAATTTTTAATAGTAATATTAATAATTCTGATAAAGAAAAATAGAAAAATAGCTTTTAAGCTGATTCAAGGAATTGATCTCATCCCAAACACAGGAGCGCAATCACTGATTAACCCTTTAAACTCCCAGAATCTACCACTCTCTGAACATAAGCCCTTTGTTTTAATTTCACTTTAGCTTCTGAATAATTCATACCAGTTTTTAAATCATGTGAATGAAGTAGCAAGAAAAGGTACAAACATTAGCCCCGCCCCTAATCCAAACCTCTATCTTGCCATACACTTTGTTGTTTTGTTATTTGCATTAAATTTGCATTAAATTGGGGGAAAGTCATCTTCATAAAAACCAGTATTAATTTAAAAACCATAATATTGAAATTAGGACCATTTAAAGTAATACATTTTTCTCTTATTTAATGACAATTGTATTTAATTTGTTCATAAATCAGCAGTCCTTAATAGATGTACTTTGCATCCGCGTATATATTTGCATACATATGAATAAATTATTATAAGTATTAACCCCTTAAACTCCCAGAAGCCATCAGTGCATTCAGATTTACATTTCTAGTCTCTCTGTACATACTGAATAATTAAAATCTTTGCTTTGAGGTGTTTAAATGAAAAATAAGCAGAGATTTTAAGCACTTAAACATCTTGCTCAAACTCAACATGGTGTAAAATGTTGCTATGAAGCAAAACTTTCAACCTCTGATTTAACTCTTGATATTTTTCTAATTAGTTGCTTTTTTTCTTTTTTCCATTGAGTTGTGTTTCCCTGAAAACAACCTTCCTGGGATTTTATTAGGAGTCTTTATTATTGCGGCTTTAAGCTGCCGGCTTAAATAAGGAAACAATTACAGGATGCTGGCCTGGGAATTGCCGGAACGTGCCAGATAGATTTATCCTGCGCTTCATTGTAGCCGAAAATATTTGCAGCGCTTTTGCCAATTCATTAATCAGAAATGTGCGATCTCTGGCGTATCGTGAAGTTTATTATTCAGCATTACTTTCAGATTACTGGGGAACCTGCAGGCCGTTCGGCTCATTAAACGGTGGTTTCCTTATTATTGAGCTAAATTGGTCTTGAAATTAAATTTAAATCCTGCTGTACACAATTTTTTAATAGTTTTTTGTACTATGACTTAAAACCAGATTTTCGTTTGTGCGTACTTTTGTATTAAAATAGATGTTTGTGTTATGTCTCACTATGCTGCCTTGAAACATGACCAAGCTGCAGAAGATTGATTTCCTATTTGTGTGTCATGCCTTAATGACGTCACCTGTGTGTATGAGGCTAATACCTGCACCACTTCTGGATGCTATTGAACCCAAAACTGTAAGTTTACCAATTACTAAAATATTATTCATTTCTTATAAACAAGTTACAGATACTACAAAACGAATCCACTTCACTTCAATATATTCAATTGATCAAAAAAAAATGTTTGTTAGGAAATTCTAACTCTACAGTTAATTGTCTTTATATTAAGGTGCAGCCAATCCAGAGAAATCTGCAAAAATGTTGAAGATATCATCATCCTAACAGAAAAATCAGCTGTAAACTTTGTATTTAAAATGAATGCATAGAAACCACATAGTTGTCATATTTAGTCATATTTATAGCTTGTTTTTACAGTGTAATGTTTTGGTGATGGATACTTTATTGATTAAGAAATGTATTAATGTCGAAATGCCTCATGTTTCAAACCACTACATCTCACAATGAACTTTTGCAACACTAGGCTCATTTTATGAATGGTGACACGCCCCAAATGCTAATCCAACCTCTGACTCCGCCTCTAGCTCCGCCCCCACCTCTAGCTGTAAACCTGTATCTATTTCAACAAGGCACACATTTTATCGCTATTTAGCGCTTAGGTGAAATTTCAGACTTCAGACTTATTCAGAGTTTCTCTAACAGAGTACATCAGTGTAAGTCTGAACTTTTTCTTGTGATAACGGCGTGAGTGAGGAGCAGTGTTCAGTCCAGCGCCACCATCTGACAGTTTCATGTAAACTCAACTCTGAAATGTTTTGGATTGTTTTGGTCGTAAAAACTCTAAAACACTACGGAATGTCAATCAAGACCAACATTAAATACATAAACATCACAATGTTCATTAAATTCAATAACGTTTTCATGGATAAAATGAGTTTCGCCGTAAGCAAGGCAGATAAGAGCTTGGTCAGCTTATCCTTCAAACCATGGAGTGTTTTCTTTACCATAAATGCATCAAATGAACAAAAAAACGGTCACATTTGAAATTAATTTGCACTCTTGAGAGTGATTTTTTTTCTTATTTAATAAAAAACACTCCTTAACATTTCGATAATTGTTTCATTAACAAATCCTCTCCAGTTTATAAAGCTGATATATTAGCAAAGTTTGAGAAGCAATGTTTAATAAGGACTTTACATGTTTTTTACTTATAATTATTTTGTGAAATAATGGCACTGATAGTTCTTTATTTTGCAAGCATCCAGCAGTGTGACTGGAGAACTCGCTCTGTATTTGGCAAATCACATCACAGATGCAGATGCAGATGCACCACGGCTGATAATTCAGAATGTCTAATAATGCGTTCGCACTGTATATCTGCAGCTATTTGAAGTTTGCCATCACGATCAGCCGCCTCTCACCTGCGCTCCCTGTCAAACTATTAGAAACGAAGCCACTCGAACCCTTTTATTCTCTGGAAACCGAAGCAGAACATTGACAATCAAAAAAAAGACGTTTCTTGCCGCAGAGCAACACATTCGTCTCATCCTAATCCATTATTCTATTATATTCTAATCCGTTCAATCAACGACGCACGCAAAGGCATCAAATAGAGCTGAAATAAGAGAGGAAAAGAAAGACAGCAATGCAACACGCTCCACTGTGATTTTCAAACATTTTTGGGAAATTCACTCAGCCGATGATGTCTTGCTTACAAAGTCGGAGCGTCATAATAGCGTCGACACAAAACTGCACAACCGCTTTGTGTGTTTCTTCTTTGCGTCTGTCGCTCTCTTTAAGGACGGAGCGGCTTCCAGGATGCAACACGTTAAGCAATTAAAACCTTTTTAACAAGACGAGTGAAAGGCAAGACTCCCGCTTTCATTTCATTCCTTCTTTCATTTCAGGAAACTGGGACCAAAAAAAAAGACGACAAGAAATGTTCGAGAGGTGCTCTGCTTGTTATTTATTTCCAGAAAATTAGCATTTAAATGGTAAAAAAAAAAAAAAAGGCATCTGAAAAGAAGATAGAAAGTTAAGAAAAGTAGCTCATGATACACAAACGACTAAACCGTTTTGAAATGGTGTAATTAAACATTTTTTTTTTCAGTCTTTTAAATATTTGCTCCTGTTTATCAGTCGAATGATACCTGATCGCTGCAGAGCTTCCTGTCAGCCGTAAGCACAAACCAAGAGAGACGCAAACAATGTTTTTTTTGTTCTGCTTTGGGTTTTTCTGGCCAGACAGGAGGAGAACGCTCGAGTCGAGCTTCCCTGCGCTTTCTGCTTCTGCTTCTATTGTCATTAGCATTTGGTTCTGATTAGGAGGCGGCTCCAGGCGTCTGCTCGCCCGCGTGGAAGCCAGCAGTCGTTTGCTTTATAGAGATCATATGGCGAGGAAACAGGGCTTGAAAGACGCGACTCCCAGAACCAGGTTGGATGAATTCCTATGATTCAAGCTTCGGTTTATTCTTTCCTGTTGTGGAACAGACGTCTTGTGGCGCACGTGCCGCCTCTCTTCAGACACCCCACCCCACCCCCAGGCTGCCCCTGGATCCCCCGAGCTATAACTCATGCCAGTGAACATTTCAGCAACAATACACACCCTGTCTTCACGTGTTCTGAGAATTGAGACACTCTGTAAAGGTGCTACAGAACGTCACCTCGCGATTATAATCTCATGATAAAGATGAGATCTGGGAATAAAGATACATTTCATTACAGATACATTTAAAGATGGAAAAGTTTTGGCAGCATTTGTTTGTTTGTTCTTTTAATTCAGAATTTCAAATTCAGTATGAAATCAGCTCGAGGTCCGCTGGGGGTGGGGCTTGTCTGTCATTTCTCAACTCCTGATTGGCTGAGATGGCTACGAGTATATCAAAGTGTGTGTGTTATAGAATGTAAGCTTAATGAATCAAATTTAAAGTGTGTTCAAATTCATATTGTTACATTTTTTCATTCCTAACATTTTTCAATTATTATTATTATTTTTTTTGCTAAATTGTTTTGAGCATTTAAAGTAGCAATTTTGTCCGATTGTTTTGCTTATTTACAAAAATGAATCACGTTTCACTGTGCGATTTTTTTTTTTAATGTAAAACTTAATGTTTTTATTGTTTACATTTTTCCATATTGTCGCATCACTTTTATATTTTAAGAAATATTTTGTTTCATTGCTTCGATTACTTACAATTTTGTTAGAATTTTCTTCTGTTTTTAAATCATTTAAAATGTTTAATTTAAAAAATAAATAAATAAAAATAAAATTGGATTAAACATTGCTCCTGTTCTGTTTTTAAGTTTTACCTCTCCAGTAATGGAAATGCAAATTCAGTTAAATCTTCTTGTACATTTTTCAAAATAGAACAATTTGGATTCTTAGTGGAACAGATATTATTCCTCACAGATAACAAACAAGTTCTTTTTAAAAAAAATATCTCTCAAGTCTGCAGTTGTAGATCCTGATTGCTGTAATTAGAGTTTTCAGTGTTTTCGGATTTTAAACACAGAGTCGTTATAAAAACACTCCCGAACTGGATTTTCCAGCTTGATCACGTCGGGAAAAGAGTTTATTTAACGAAAGGGAATCACGTCACCGTCCTGTCTGCTGTCTGTTCTCCGTTTAAACCCAGCGCCAGTCTTCATCAGCACCAGCAGAATGTCGTCACATACTTTAAGAGCGATTTAATATCGCCGTATCGTTTATGTTGCTGGAAATGAGTCCCAGCTGGAGATTTCTGGAGGCCGTGGAGTAAACGGACGGGGTGCGGCTGATTGACAGGACATTTAGACGTGCTACTTCACTTTACATTACGTTTCTCAATATCGGAGCCAAAGTAAAGCCGGATCTCATTGGTCCTGGAGCGAGGGATCGCGTTCCCTGAGAAATCAAAGTCAAGAGAAGAACCTGAGGAGCTGAGCTCAAAAAAAAGTGTGAAAAGGAGAATAGTGACTTATCTATTAGTGCTCGAGAAGCCAATGAGTGTGAGAGGAGCTGTCCTGTTCAATTTGGTGGTTGATAAAGCAACGCTGGGAGCGCTCTGAAGAACCCGAAACACAAAGAGGACGGACAGCAAGACAGATCGGTATCGACGTCGAGGGTGATTTAGATTTCAATCTCAGTGCTAAGAGTTTAGCATGGAGAGAAACACGCCAGCCTGCTACTCTTACCTTCTACCGATCCGTCGTGGTTCTCCAACCAGAAATCATCAACGTAGCAACATTTTTGGAACCGTATTCATTTCTACACTCTTTGTAAAGGCACCTTGTCTTATTAAAAAGGTTCTTCTTTGCAACACTTTCTAAAACAGAAGCAATGTTAACGGAACCTTAACAATGTTGAGAACCATCAAACCATCAAAGTAGAAGGTTCTAGTGAGCGTTTATTGAGATTATTGGCCTCATTTAATCTAGAACATAAAGCACATCACTTATTAGTCTTATGTTGGTCCTTCTCCTGTGGGACACTGGATAGGCATGTTGGGTTGTCCATCCGGGGGGACGTTTCTTTTTGTAGAACCCAACAAGGTGTCTGCTTTGTGTTTTTCATATGTCAAACCCAAATCCACAAGATAAGCTTAATTATCCACTAAATCCTGAAAGAACCCTTGAAGAACCTTTGTACCAAGAACCAAGCGCTACATGTCATGTTCAAATCCCGACAGGCTCTAAGTGTTCTAGGTGTTAGGAAGAAAATGATAAGTGATAATTTGCAGTTTATGCCACACACTTACCTACACATGCACTCTTAGAAAAATTGTTCTTCAAGGGTTCTTCAATGGTTCATTGGATAACTAAAGGGTCTTAACTTTCAAAAAAGGGTTCTAGGTTTTATTTTTAACCCTTACTAAGCCCCTGTTCTAGGCTTCTACATACAAGCCTTTGCAAACACTGTATTGTCTATAAGTATGATGGTTCTCTGTAGAACCTTTGACAAATTACAATTTTTAGCGCGTGCTGTACAGGTGCATCATTTCACCTGATCTTAAAGAGTTCACCTGACGCTAAGGAAAGAAGCGTGATGTTTAAGGTCTACACTTTTACAACGATGAACGAACAGGTTCTAATCAGGGTTCTCCGTAAGAGACGTGTTTTTGGACACTGTACATTTGGTACATCAATGAAAGTTTGTGAGGTTTAAAAAGAAAATTTAAAATCTAAATACAGTATTAGCATTAGCAAATTATAATAAAAATATGAAGAATAAAAAGCTTTGCAAAAACACTAAAACAGCATTTCCTTTACAACATAAAAGTCTTTTTTTACGCTTCTCTAATTAATTTATGGATCATCATTAAACGTGTTTCAACTTTAAACACTATACAATTATCACTAAAATTAAAATGTGATCTACGGTCCTGAGCAATATTTCTAAACATAAAATAACACCTATATATATTTATATATTTCTTTAAAAATGATATTTTTTACACTAAAAATGCTAAAAAGGTGCACATGCTCTCAGTGGTGTTCCTTGAGGGTGTAAAGCCTTTTTTTTGTTTGTTTGTTTTCTATATTTATTTTTATTGCAAATAATAGAGATAAAGACAGGATATATTCAGGTATTTTTTTAAAATAAACGTTCTGATTTTATTGCTGTAATGGAGGTGATTTTTGACACACGTCCTGCACTTAACGCCGCTCACACACACGGTTTTGTGTCAGAGGCCACAATGTTCCATTTCATAACAATTTTACAATCTGTTTTTCCTTCAGTCTGCTCGTGCGTGAACCTGTGAAATGTTCGAGTGTATTTGAGATCCGGCTCTTTTCGGAATATCAGCTCTGATTGCTGTTATTTCCGTGCATGCGCGGGTTCGGTGCCATTAAATTCCGAACGTGCCATTTTTCCTTGAGAGAACTTTTCCTCGGCATCACGGTGAGAGGCAGAAGGTGGAGCACCTGTCAGACGACCGCTGACCCTCTAATCGTCTCGGTTCTCCTCAGCTGCTAGAACCCTGGAGTTGATTTGATTTTAATGCGCTGGGTTTTTACGTTTTTTTCCCTTCCTTCTCCTCAAAGCTCTTCATCTCTGTCCTGCTGTTTAAATCCTCTCAGTGCAGCACAAACAAACCTCAAATCCCTCTTAATGAAAAAGAGACGGCTCGGAAACACTTTCTGAGAGTACGCCTGGTCATGAGGCCATCATGAGGTGTTCAGAACGCATTATATACATTGTTAGGATTAATGTTTTTAGCAGAAAAAACAGCAGGGTGGTTCCCTGTTAGAAAGGGTTCTAAGTAGGCCATCTTTATTAGTTAATTATTCAAGGAACCCTTAAAGGACCCTTGGTTTTAAGAATAATATGGTGTTTGTACTGCACACTGGCCCAGCCAATGCACACTCCTAGAAAAAATGGGTTCTTGATTGATTTCTTGGATATTGGTATTGGTTCTTAGCTTACACCCTAGAACCTGTCAGGAGTTTAACGTTTAGCTAAACTGTAGGAAGGTTTCGTCATGGGTTCCGTATTAGTGTACTGGATAATTAAGGGCTCTTATCCTCCTAAAAGGGTTCTACTTGGATTGGAACCCTGTCAAAACATCTCAGTGAAGGGTTCTGCATAGAAGGGTTTAAGCTGTAAGTGTCGTCTCATCAAAAAGAGTTTCGAGTACAGCCATATTTTGGAAATAATTATTTAGGTACTTCTTAAAGAACCCCTGAAAACCCCTTTCTTTGTTCACTGGGTAAGTGGGCAGGACAGATTTTAAATCACCGCTCTCTATTTTCTTCTTAACCTCTAGAATCTCTCAGCTGTTTAACAGTTAGTTTCCTGGTTCTCCAAGGGTTCTTTAAGGGTTTTTTTTAAGGGTTCATTGGATAATTAAGGGTTCTAGCATCCTAAAAGAATATAAAATAAAATAACAAGTAATAATTTGGAGTTATAATGTAAATGACAGAGGAAATGATGTCTATATGATCAAAATATCAAAAACAGAACTATATTTGTTGCAGTTAACTTAATTCCCTTAAATTTTGAGATAATGAATTTTTGCAATTTGCTAAAAATTCTATTTTATTCGGTTAAGTTGTCAATTTTATGCTTTTTGTTGACACCCCCGTCAGTCACCAGCTTTAAATAAGAGTGATTAATGATTAAAAACAAGACTTTTCACGTTGACACGTGCATAGCTTTATGAATAAAATGTCAAAAAATAACCTTGATTTAAAAACAGAAATGACTAGTTTTCAGATGTATGAAGCAGGGTGTGAAAACTTTGTGAGGATATGGAATTAAATATAGGGATTTACATGAATATTATATTTTGTGAATATATATAAAAGATGTATTGTTTTGACCTGAGTGTCATTGTTTATGAAGCCATACTAACGTGATAGGAATATTTACTGCAATGACGACACTGCGGCTTTGTACAAGCGACGCGTCTGAGTGATAAATCGCTGGCTCGAATATCATCCGTGAATGTTTTGCGTTTGTTTGGGTTTTTTTTTTTCGTGCTCCCATAATCATAAAAAAAAGCAGAACCCATTTGGCAACCCGACTCCTGTCTGTTACACGACTCTCTCAGGAGGGCAGAAGTTAGACACAATTTTTGGTAAGTGCTAAACAAAAGGCCGCATTGTTGCCTGATGTACGTGGACTTCGCCAGCTCAGACCTCCCGAGCATTCCACATGTCACATAATACTGTCAGTTTCCTGTTGGAAGTGCCAGCGCAGAAAGAATGAGTACGCCGGCTAAAGTGGGGCCTCTTTTTTCTCTTTTTTCCCCTTGCATATGCGTCTGTCTGCGGTGTTGGTGGTAATGGCCTGGACGGGACTCACGTAATAAATACACTTAGAGAAAAAAAATATTTATACGATTTTATAATCCATATTTTTTTTCTGGAATATTTTCCTTTTTAGTAAAAGCACTTCATTTCCAGCTGTGATGTGTGTTAAACCGGACAATCGCACTCCTACCTGCCAGATGTTGAAGTCCTGTATACAAGCCTGTCGTAGTGCGAAACAGAAGTGCACTCGAAAAAGTTTTATTGCGTGCTTCATGAACACAACAATGTGCAAAGTGCTTTGTTTGAACTCCTCGGCATGCTGTTTTTTTTGTCCTGTTCTTCTTAGAAAGAAAGAAAGAAAGAAAGAAAGAAAGAGAGAGAGGAGCGGCGTTAAGAGAATATGCTCTCATTTCCTTTCTTTACTTCGGCATGAAGTGATCCAGTAATCATTTTGATTCTAAAGGCCGATTCACATCGAGCGTGTTGCGTCAAAGTGTCACGTGTAGCATCAAGTCTATGTTTTTATTCACGTTTTCTTATCATTTTGCCAGTTTGCCAATTCACACTCGCTAGCTAACTCTCCACTGTCCTACAACAGCAAACACAACATAATAGTAATAGTGAACAGTAATGTTGCGTAAAATTCACCAATGATTTTCCTGCGCTTTCGTGTCGTTTTTCCGTGTCCCTGTACGTGTCGAGACCTTAACGCATATTTCCTTTGTGACATGTGAAGCCACCGACCGAACTGCTGCTCATGCTGCATCACAGGGTGTGTAACACGCAGAGGAAAGCGCTATCCGCCCTCTTCTGCATACATTAGCTCACAGAAGCACGTGATTGGCTAGTGTCGCTGTGATTGACAGGGTATGCCCCTCCCACCCAAAGAAGATGGCTAATTTGCCAGTTTTGCTCTCTGGGCTCCCAGTCACTCCTCAGGGTTGGAACTTACCGCTTTTCTGTTCATTTCCTGTTTAAAAAGCATTTCAGTCCACACCTGCAGATTCGGAGGAATCGTAAGTGATGATCGAATCCTGGAGTTGCCAAAACAGATTAAAATCAGCACGTGCTGTAAGGCTTTCTCCTCCGAGGAGCGAATTCAGGGTAATAATAACGAGATTCGAGGACGAGTTGAATTTCAGCACCTCCTCATGCCTTTCTGCAGCAGTAGCACTTACAAAGCAATATATTTTATACTCCAACCATTACGACTTTACCAGAAGAGATGACTTTTACTTTTTTTTTTTAATTTCCTTTTTTCCCCTCCTTACACAGTCATACGCAAATAATAGCTTGTATATAATCTTAACATCTAATGACTTTTTGAGCTCGGCCTCTCTTCGGAGAGCGATTGTGTTTCCAGCTGTTGCCATGGCGCGGCCCGTTGCTGTATTTGTGTTTTATTGGATCTCTGGCCTCGTAACATTAGTTTTGAAATTTTCCCAGCCACTTGCCAGACCACACCACCGCTTTGTAAAAGTGATGCATTTGGAATCGTCGTGCCATGTTTCAGCGGGTGCCAACATTTAAGAGCGGCAAGTTCATTTGTATTTATAATTCAGTGCCGTTTGGAATTCTGGTGGCGTTCACCTTCCTAATGAATATTAGTAATGCTTTTGTTGACACAAATCTGTTTAAGGTTTGATGATCGGATTATCTGAAATCTGATTATCAGTGAGGAAGTTTTGGAAGCAGATGCTGAAAGCTCACTTTGAGAGCTGGGTTTGGTTTTAAATTCAGTCACGAGCTAAGAAAAGAAAGAAAGAAGTAAGTAAAGCAGTTTTTTAGAGTAAAATGTTAAGAGACGGTGGTGTGAGTCACTGTTACCATCCCGAGGTTGATTATTTTCCCTTTTTATCCATACTGGCCAAACTATTAGGCAGGACCAGGAGAAAAAATCCTGCACGATCTGAGAGTATCCTTCATCTCCAGCTAAAGAGAGCGATGCAGCGGCGCTTTAGTCCGTTAGTCTACACTGCGCAAACTTCCAAAGCTGCAACTTTATTCCTTAGTAGCACTGTCATCTTCATTAATTTACACCGCTAATGAGTCGAGCCGAGTCCCTGCTGTTGTGCAGCTGCATTGCATTCTGGGACTTTTGGTCCAGCTTTTGTTCTGATATCGCTACTGCTTCTACACTGGAGTTTTCATTAATATAAGTTTATGATGTCACAGGAAAATAAAAACCTTTTTTTGGGGCTCCTGGCTGTTACACGCCATACAAACCAAAACAGCAGCACGACCGCTAACTTCTCACAGCAATACGGAAACGCAGCACCACTCAAGATATGCCTTAGCACTGAAATTGCTAATCACGTCACAAATACTTCAGCGTAACATTATTTAGCTACTATTTCTTTAACACATCTGTAATGGAGATGATTGTTTCTTTACGTTCAGACCCTCAGCAGTCAGGTGTAATGTTTGGCGCGTGCCGGAGTTCCTCACAGCAACATGAGCAACACTGCTGTAATTATGTGCATAGCAAAAGCAAATAGTGTGTTTCCTCGCTTTAAATTGCATCATTGTGTGTTTAACCTCCAGCCTCTGTGTCTCACACACATACACACACAGTGCTCCAATCAAGCCAAGGCAATCTTATACGGCCAAGGCCATCTTACGTCGGTGTGTAAATTAGCCTCGACCTCTCGTAACGCTGCGGCTAGTGCGCTCTGACATTAATGAGTGGTGTGAGATGTGCTGATTTAGAGGTGAGGCAGCCTCCTTTCGCCCGAAGAGGAAAAATAAAAGGAAATAATAGATCTCTGGGCTGTAATTAGATGTCTTGTGATTCAACAATGAACTCATGATCGTGTCATTGAGCTGGAAGCAAACGCTGCCTTCCTGCCGCGTCGAGGGAGTGTGATCACATCTCCACGTGGCAAGTCTAGCAGCCAGAGCGCCATAGCAACCTGTTGTCACCTGAGAGTGGCAGCATGTGTGTGTGTGTGTGTGTGTGTGTGTGTGTGTGTGTGTGTGGAGAGACAGCTCCCTCCTCCACACACACAACACCCAGGTTTAGCGCTCCGTCCTGAATTAGCCATTGTGCCAGGCCGTGTTTTGCAAGCCAAATTTGTGTAACGAGGTGACGAGGTGCAAAGTTTTACGTGATGATGGAGTGCAGCGCCAGGGAAATTTGTACAGCTGTGTAAAACATCTGCATCTGGATTAATGATATAAATGTAATCTGATAACTGAGCACTTCACCTTTGTAAACAATTTACAATGTGCATGTTTAACACACCCACCCTGATTAAATAGATGGATGAACGGATGGACAGACAGACAGATGTGTAAATATATCCCTTTATGCTAAGCTAATGCAAGGTGTTTCCATAAGTTAGTGACGTAAACATGGTGTGAGCAGAGTGCAGGTATATCCCTGCTTATATCTCACTCATGCAGCACTGCACAGCTAAACCACTGATAGCCTCGTGTTTGTGGCCTTGTGATTTAACAAAGTATAACTCATGAACCCATTTTGGTTTCTAAAACATTTTATTTCAAACATCTTGTGGTTAAAACCTGATTCTGCCACTTTGTTTAGCGTTACCTTCCAGTGTAAGTCCTAAAGCATGTCTCTTTAAAGCTGTAGTGTTCCAGGGTCCTAAAAGGAGCTGGATACTGAGCTGCCTCAGGTGTGCCTGTCACAGATGTAACCGTAATGCAAGAATACATCTATGAATATGTAAGAGTATCCTCAGATAATTAGTATACTGAGAATCAGCAAATGTTAAAATAAAACATATATTGGAGGTATGACGTCATTTTGGTGGGTGATTGGCAACCTCAAGTAAGTTTGATCTTGTATATTGACCAGTGTTGATTGTTGTTCGTCCATGACTCCATAAACTCAGTATCCCATAATGACATTTTAGTGCCAAATCATTGGCCCCAAGAATGCAAAACAACTAATTAAACATAATTGTATAATCTGAAAAGTTGAAACCATTTGCTTATAGTTCCGAGTTCGCAGTTCAAAAATCTCTCACATGCCTGTAGGTGAACTGGCTCAAATCAACTCACTGGCTAAGTGTGACTGAGTGTGTGAATGTCCCGTCCAGGATGAATTCCCGCTCACACTCAGTATTCCCGGGATAAACTACCTGTATAACACTCTTACCGAAAATAAATGACACGATATCACGTTGCATGCATTTTACGCAACAAAAGATCCGACACGTAACTAGCACATGTTCTCTATCTCACGCTCAGTTAACTCACACTCCGTTAAAAATAAACACTGTTGTGCTTCGAAATCTCGCAGCTAATATGAGAGATAAAAATGTCGCACACTTTAAGTAAAGTCGCTGCAGTTAGATCTGACTAAATCAATTTCTTATTTCATTTGTTCCCTCTTCACCTATGAACCCAACACGGCACCCCTGCTGTAAGAGCGCCGGATTCGTTATGCCGCTTCTCGCTGCTCGGATTTTCACACCGCCGCCCGGAACATCTGCAGCCTGTCATGTAGCATCCCATTCATTTCTACTTAATTTGATCCTAATATGTGCCTACACGAGGAGCCAGATGTTGCCCGAGACTTCGGCACACAAAGTTCTGTTTCAGGGGAAAAAGAGAGTTCTAGATGTGGTGGAATTTGAGTCAAGAATGATTTCCAAACAATTACATGACAGTAATTACATTTTTTTTTAGCATTTATTAATTGAGAATACATCATTCTTTTGATCGTGGAATGTCAGTGAAACACGTTAAATCCTGTCGCTCCCTCAGCAGCCTCGCTCGCGGCTTGTCATGTTACCGAGAACCTACAAAGTGCAGACAATAATAAAGTCTTCCAAGTAGAATACTTTTATAAAGTGAAGAACCCTTAATTATCCAATTAATCCAGATACCAGATATTAAGAAGAAAATAATGAAGCATTACAAAGTATGACCTTTTATAACAACAAACAGCTTTCAAGTAGAACCTTTAGTAACCCAAGAACCATAAATTATCCAATATACTCTTAAGGAATGGTTGAAGAACCCTTTGTGAATGTACCGTGTACCTAAAAAGCTAAATGTTAAATAGCTGACAAGTTCTAGATATTAATAAGAAAATAATAATGACTTTGGAAAAATAGTTCTTCAAGGGTTCCTGAAGGGTCTGTTGGATGATAAAGGGTTCTTAGCTCCCAAAACAGTTCTAAAATGAATTGAATTGTCAAGGAAAGTGATGCCATGGTCAGAACCCTAAGCCCTGTCTGAGGAGATGGAGCCAGGCATTCCGAGACATTTTTCTCATTAGTCTGGGATGGGCTCTGGATAGAACGTGTCATGAAGCATTGATGAGAGCCTCTCAACATGACAAGGCGAAAGTGCGGGCCGTGAGGCAGCATATGGCACTGATTAGAAGCATGCGCTGTTTTCATCTCCGTAATCGGACAAGTGCTGAGCCACGGGCCTGCTCTGTCTCCACACAGAACATCAGGGAACCAACACTGAAGACTTCAGCTTGGATTTTTACATGCACCATAATGAAAGATGTGCTAAGGAACACTGAGGAACACTGAGACGTGTTCTTCTAATGTGAAACACCTGCATCTGGAAAGAGTATAGAGTCACGAGTCAGAGTACAAATATTCCGTATGGGCTCTCTGTGTAAAAAAAAGTCAAATACAATTTAAAAATACTACTCCTAAAACAAACACTGGAGCTGCTATTACCTCCAGCCCCAAGTGTTCATCAGTAGACCATCTTTAAAAAAGGAACTCATAAAGAACTCCAATCAGCAAGGTGATGTTCTATCCAATAAAAAGTAGAACCACTTTTTGAAAGTTAAGAACCCCTAAGTATCCAAGGATCCCTTGAAGAACCCTTTTAAACTAAGGGTGAATGTATTAGCTTAATATATTCTTTTTAATTTCTAGAACCTTGTCAGTTCCAATTATTTAGGAGATCCTCAAGAGATCTTAAAGAGTTCACTGGATAATTCAGGATTCTTAGCTTCCTAAAAGTGTACTACTTGGAAGCCTTTTGCTATAGAAAAACATTTGTTCTAGGATTCTACATAATACTCAAGCGATATAAGTTTGATCCTATGAACCCTTAAAGAACCCTTGAAGAACCTTTTTTCCAAGAGTGTGTGTACCAACTGGGTAAGTGTACTTGCCAAACTCCAAATTATTGCTTATTATTTTCTTCTTCACACTTAGAACCTGTCAGATGTTTAATATTTAGCTAAAATGTAAGGGGGAAAGGTTTCTCCAATGGTTCTCCGTGAGTATTCTGGATAATTGAGGATTCTTATCCTCTTTAAATGGTTCTATTTGGAAACCTTTTTGATAGCAAAACACTTTGATGAAGGATTTTACATGGAAAGGTATAAGATGTATGTTTCATCCTATCAGACAGTATAGCCATTTGAGTGGAGGGAGAACCTGTAATTATCTCAGGTAACTTTAAAGAACCGTTGAGGAACATTCTTAGCAACAGTGTGTGTGTTAACTTGCTTATATGTTGCTCATTATTTTCTTCTTAATATCTAGAACCTGTCAGAAGTTTAATGTTGGTACTGGGTACATTGTTAGATAAAAAGAAGGGTTCCTCAAGAGTTCTTTGAGGGTTCATTGGATAAATAAGGGTTCTTAGCTTAAGAAAAGAAAATAGACTACATGAAAGCCGCGGTGAAACATTTTGTTGTTGGGTTCTACATGTTGACTTGCACCACAGTGAGAAAGACGATCCAAAGAATGAGGAGAAAATGAGACATGTTCTTCTAAATTCAAACAGCTGCTGTTCTTTAAGAGTTATCTGAGGGTTCGTTGGATATTTAATGGTTCTTAGTTTCTAGGATGAAAAAAGGAACTTTGAGGGTCCTACATTTTTTAAGAAGCCAGAAGTTAGAAGGTGGAATGAGACTTGAGTAAGTAAACACTCGGGCCTCGGCAGCGTCTCACTGTGATTTGGTTCTCCGTGGTGTCTCGGGTCAGTTGAGATGTTCTAGAAGAGTTTACGCTTCTTTGCGGTTTCTCGGTAACATGCGTAACAGCTGTATTTTTTTTTTATTAACTTCAAGAGAGAGAATAAAGAGAGGCTGCTGAGGGAATGACCGTTTATAGCTGCTATAACATAAGTGAGACCAGGAACTAACTTGAACTAACAGTAAATGTAAGTCTAAAAGGATAAAAAAATGTTAACAAATGATAATTGAGCAAATTGTTTTGGTGTAAGAGGAATAAACCACTTATGGGTGTGCAGTTACAGGAAAATAATCAGCTTCAGGGTGGAAACAGTAACTCCGCTTCATCACTTTGGTTGATTATTTTCCTGTAACAGCACTACATGCAGTGTTTTATTTCGTACCTAACTGCTTGTATTGTGAAGGAAAAGAAGCGCTGAGACATTTTAGTACCTTTTTAAACCCTTTAGAGCGCTTTTCCCACACGCCCTCGATGATACCCCCACTCGGGTAAATTCTTCTCACCGCCTTCAATGCAGTTTCGATGTTTTATTAGCTGCGGTGAAGTTTGTTTGGAGGTCTGGAGGATCAAGTCAGCAGCACTGTAGACGTCAGGAGAAGAATTTGCCTCGAAGGCATTTCAATCTGATTTAATTTCCTTTACAAAATACACCAGGAATCAATAAACAAAAGCGGGAATTAGCAGACTAGATAACAGTTAGTTTTTATGCTAACAATTATGCTGCAATTGTTATAAGGAAAAATCCAAAAGTTGGATTCTGCAATCGAAGATTTGAGGCGATCTTACAAATTTAAAGTTCCGAGCTACACATGTTCGAGTGCTTCAGTTCGGAAAAACACAGAGATATTCGCATGGCTAGTCTCTGAATTTAACGAACATATAAAGAAGATAAGATCAGCTCAACTGAACTTTGCTTTACTTTGATTTATCTTTGTTTATAAAAATGATGTCACGTGGTTTTATCTCATTGTAAAATTTGGGCTGAAATCAACGGAATTACGTTACACACCTTTTTTTTTTTAAACACGCAAAGCTGTTAAAACACATTTTCAAAAAAACAAAAGCTACATATCAATTAAAATCCAGTTTTATGGTGTAAGAAATGATGCAAAACTCTTTACTCTTGACCGTGTGTGTGTGTGTGTGTTGTGATGTCAGGTGTGTTTGCCAATAAATTACAGTTTCATGCTGCATTGGAATAAAGGTTGAAACTCCAACCTCTGATAGGGAAGAAGAAAGCAAAGAAAAAACTCATGAACTCAGGAATTCCTACTTCAGGAAGTGACATCAAAACAAAATGGCCGCCACGGCATCAGCAGTGAACAACAGTTCTGCCTACCTTCAAGTGAGATGTAGTGCACATTAGCTTTAGATCAGTCAACATTCAGACATGTTTACATGTTAAATCTATAGCAGTTCACTGTTCTGAGGAAACGTATGCGTCACTCAGCCAGCTAGCTCGTTGCTAACAAAAGACGGACATATAGCTTTGTGGCTTAAATGGTTTTCCGGCTTTCAAGTTAAGCCGAATGAACTTGTTTAATAGATAGAAAAATGAAGTCAAGAGATTAAATGAGTGCAAGATAGACGAAGGAAAATCCCAGTCTCTGTAAGGGAAAGCCAGAGATAACGAAAAAAGAAAACATGGAAACAAATCCAAGATGCATAAATAGAAATGTCTGAAATGGTCATTATTATTTGGTCTGCATGCCTCTGTGTTGCGTGAAAGATTGAAGGCGCGGCGGCGAGCCAAGGCGGCGTAATGTCAGAAGGAAGCCCAGGGACCGCAGATGATTTAACTGGGAGACGAGAGTGTATGCAAAAACCACATGTGCAACAGCCAGCAGTAAACAGTAAATATGTGGTCAGCTTGGCAGGACACTGCATTTTCTTTCCAGTGCACACACAATTTGCGTCGAATAAAGACAAGGCGAGCTCGAGGGCGCTTTTCTCTCTCTCGCTCTCGCTCCCGCTCTCGCTCCTCAGTCAGAGGAAACACCCTGTTCCCTTTTTATAAGCGCTTGTTTTGGATCTGCTGTTGGGCATTTCCTGAAAATCTGGCACTGCTTTTTTTATTAACTTCCATTGTTTAATTAAATTTCTTACTTTAAAGCCACACTAACTTCTAGAGTCAACAAAAAAATGTAAAAAAAAATATTTCGGTCCCGCATTTATGCGAAGGTTCACGTTTGAACCGAATATCCTTCTCATTTTGACCGTTTCATTTCCTTTGTAGCTCCGTAGAGTCGCCCTTTTCCTGATGAAGTTGTGTCTTCAGCGTAATGTCATGGCTGTTTTTGTGTGGATAATGTCTGTGTAAATTCTCGTTTTTTATTCCCAGGTAACCTTTACTTCCACCCGTCTATGCAGGGCCTTGCTGAAGCCCCGGCTCATAATGAAAAAGGTAAATGGCATGATGAAATGATTTATTTGGACAAATATGAGAATATTATTTCCAACTTTCCAGGGATGATTGACATGCTAAATATTCAGGTGTTCGCTATATTGTATGTTTTTCTCTCTCTTTCTAGGAGTCTGAGCTTTTTTTTAATATCTAATAGCTAATTTTTTTTTTTGCAGCTCATCAGTTCGTACAATTGATTGGTCATTTTCCTTTTTTTTCCTTTTTGATTTCACACTAAATAGCGTTTTTGTGACTTTGCTTTCCCTTTGCGTGACTCATCGGAGCATAATTAACGATGGATTGTTCATTTTTTATCTTTTTATTTATTTACCATCACATTTTATTTATTTTTACTACTTATTTCTTTTTATTTCTCTGCTTTTTTCTTTTATTGTTTTATTCCCGCCATAATATAATTACGTGTCACTTTTTTTTAAATCGATTTTTGAGTCAAAATAATGAGGTAATATCTTGAAATACGAGTTAGCAGGTACAATAATGAGATCTTGGAATAACGAGTTAGCATCTCATAAGATCTTGATATAATGAGGTAATAAGTCAAAATAATCTTGATTAAAAATGAAAAAAAAAAAATACCTTTTGGTTAAGGGCTTCTGTCAGCTCATATCATTTTTTTCCTATATTTTTTAATATATATTTTAACATTTTTTCTCAGAAGCTCAGTAGTTGATATAAATGATTGGTGGTTTTTTTTTTCCTCATAACATTCTTCATTTTTTTAGTTTGTTTATTTATTTTTAAGAATTGGTGATTTTTTTTTCATATCCTAATTATTTTCCTTGATGACGATGATGAGGATGAGGATGAGGATGCACTGTCCTTTAAATCCATGCTGAGGAAAATGATCCATCTTTCCTCCTGCATTCTTCTGGCCTCGCTTCGTTGACCGTTCTCACACATAAATAAAGAAGAAAGTGATTTTTGGTGGCCTGTGTGGAAGTCCTGGCGACGGCGGTGGCTTTGATGTGCGCTGCGTGATCTCTTCGGCCCGTGGTGTCGTATCCCCCTGTGATGTGCGGGATTAATTAGATGTGACGGCTATTTATCCCTTAAAATCATAATACTAATTTACCCGGAGCGCTGCGGTGCCTCTGCGGGTGGCGACGCTGCTTTTGAGTTTTATTTCTTTTTTCCCTTTTATTTATTTAAATATATAACAGTGTATTTTTATGAAAAGTGCTTAGTCTGAGTTTCTGATACAGCGTTAGCTGACTGTGACAACAAACACATACGCAAATTGCACAGATTTCAGAAATTGCGGAAATTACTGCTGCTAATGGCGTCGGTTTCCTCCCACTCTTTCACACGACGTTTTATTTCCAAATCAAGCAAAAGGGACACGTTAGAATTGTTACAGCTGCTCTAATTATTTCTGAACTCCGGACTCGCAGGCGTAACCCTCTGGCAGATGTAGTTAAACATTCTTCCTCGCAATCTTCCTGCTTGTGTATTTTTAAGAACATGCAAAGTCGCAGCTCTAAACACGTCACATAGCCACTTGTTCACGATACGATGAAGAATTGGGTGAAATGGACGCCTTGAACGTCAAAACGCAACGGAAATGGGTTTAATTCATTGTTTTTTTTTCACTTAGCCACTGAGTAAGGCTTTAAGCTCCGCCCACTTTGCACATCACGTCATACAGAGCAGGGTTTATGATGCAATACACAAAGTGGGTGGAGCTTAACACGCAAATTAATGTCCTTTATTCTTTATAACTCTTTTTTCTATATTCCCAAATTTTGTTTCTAGTCACCCTGCATATCTTAGATTGTTGGAGTTAAGTTTAACAAAATCACATGCTATTTTCTTGATTTAATTATAAACATTTTTTATTTCTCAATGAACTATTCTGTAAAAGTCTTCCCAACAAATAAAGCATCTGAATTTCAAACTATAATATATATATATATATATTTTTATGCGAAGTATGCAAATGCATGAATATTTAACTAGACGAAGCAGCCTTATATATAATGAAAAAAGAGTCAATTCAAATGAAAAAATTGGAATAATATCATCGAACAACTGGAAAAGATTAACTGTGAAATGAATTGTTTTTAAAAGTTACCGTTTTGACCCGTCATGTATTAAATATTAAATCTAATGTAAAGTGAATGCAAGCGGAACGTGAATTCTGATTGGTCAGAGATCGTAGCAGCAAAATATAGTGAACTACATCATGAATTGGGTGTCAGATATCCGTGCAATGGATTGTGGGATTTTTCGTGGAATTCCTTCGCTTTGACGCTCTGTTCGCAGTTAATCCAGTGAGAATCTATGCAAATTAGCATCATATGCAAATCACACTCTAAAGACGTGACAAATCCAAACAATCGGCTCGAATGAATCCTCGGACCGATGCTGCGTTGTGTGTTGGCCGACTTTCCTTCAGTTCCCTGCTCGCAGGTTTATTTCCTTCCTGTAATTAGTTCCTTCAAAAAAGAAGAACAAATTATAACCATGGTTTCATCTTCTCTGTCACATACAACGCCTCATTACAGTTAAACGTGT
>JAQQZR010000007.1:23022895-23051241 GCA_030068235.1 Notoglanidium macrostoma
TGTGTGTGTGTGTGTGTGTGTGTGTGTGTGTGTGTGTGTGTGTGTGTGTGTGTGTGTGTGTGTGTGTGTGAGACCTCAGCATTTGTCATCATGTCTTTTGAAATGGTGGCTGTGAATAATATTTATGTACAAGCTTTCCTCAGCGCAGTGTTTTGTTAGCGGTTACACACTTACGGTCTCAACACTCTGAGGGAAAAAGAAGTCTTTAGCTTGTTTTTCTCTTTGTTTCCTTCTTTTCACACGACATGGCCAAAAGTATGTGCACCCCTGACCATCACACCCATATGTCCTAGTTAATCATCTAATTGCAGATGTATCCCCCTGTGCAGTTATAACGCGCTCCACTCTAATGTCCGGCTTTCCACTAGATGTCGGAGCGAGGCTTTGGGGATTTGTGTTCATGCAGCTACAGGAGCGTTAGTGAGGTCAGGCGCTGATGTCGGGATGTCGAGGAGGCTCCAGTTCCAGTTCATCCCGAAGGTGTTCAGTGGGGTTGAGGTCAGGGCTCTGAGCAGGACACTCCAGTTCTTCCACTCCAACCTTAACCTGAACACCATGTCTTCATGGAGCTGCTTTGTGCACAGGGGCATCATCATGCTGGGGCAGGTTTGGGCCTCTCAGTTCCAGTGAAGGGAAACCGTACCGCTGCAGCACACATAGACGCTCTCTGCAATTGTGTGCTTCTAATTTTTTTGGAAGAGTTTGGGGAAGAACCACATATCAAGTCAAGTCAAGTCAAGTGGCATTTATTGTCATTTCAACCATATACATGTAATACAGTGTACAGTGAAATGAGACAACGTTTCTCCAGGACCAAGGTGCTACATACAAGACAACACAAAAGTACAAAAGGTGCACGTGTGCAACAGAAGACAACATAAAGTGCATGTGTGCAAACATGTGCAAACATGGCAAAAACAACATAAAGTGCAAAGTGTGCAGACATAAGACAAGACAAAAACAAGACAGAGCAGCGCTAATCCAAATGTGATGTGCAAAATTATAGAGGTGCAAAAAGTGCAGAGTTTTGGAGGTAGCCCGGAAAGCGGAGTGGCGGCGTCCGGAACTCTGTCGCTGAGCTATGTCTCCGTGAAAACAATGACGCAGCACTCCCTAAACTCGCGCTGGGCAGTCCGCTGGAGTCGGATATAGTCCAATTTATTTGCCCAGAGGAGTCTCCTTCCATACGTTTATTATTAAATAATGCTAAATATCTCCTTACAGAAATCTTCATCACAGCACTGCTGCCAGAACTGCTGTTCCAGAAGATATTCTGACCAATCAGAATCCAGAATTCTACAGCAGATGATCAGATGTTGAATTTAGTCATGTTTCCAAACTTCCCGTCATAATTTTGTTTTTCTGTTGTCTCCAACATTTCCAATATGTTTCCAAATTTAGCCGTGTTTCTGAATTTTCTGTCGTTTTTGTTCTCGCTGTCATGTTTCCGAAATTTGCGATGTTACCAAACTTCCTCTTTAGCTATGTTGTTGTTTTTATTCTCATGTTTCTGGATTTTCTGTCATAATTTTGTTTTTGCTGTCGTTAATAAGACAAATGAAAAATCACAGCTTTTTGCATGTTATTAAAAAACTTCCAAGAAGTGTAAACTCCTCTGTCCTGAAGATGAAGGAAAAATTCCAGCTTTACCTCTGAATGTTACACGGCGCTGACGCTGGAGACTCCTTGCGTCAATTTACCAAAAAACAATGCTGAACGTCTCCTTCAGCATCTGCTCTACAGTCAGAGCCACAGTTACAGAACGTTACCTTCTGACCAATCAGAATCCAGAACTCTACGACAAATGACCATGTATCTTACTTATTTCAATTTAACACTTCCAGATTTTAAAATAGAGTAAAGTAGAGATGAGAATTAGCATCACTACGCTTTCTCAGAATGTTTAAGTCATTGCACCGAGACAGGCATGTGTGCGTGTGTGTGTGTGTGTATGTGCACGTATGTGTGTGTATGGAGATGGAGAGGATCGAGAGAGTGTATTGTATTGTATAAAGTGATGATTTCCACATCCTTGTCTAGTTGAATGTCAATGATTGCTCCATTACGGCAGTTTGACATTTCATCTGCAATGTATTTTTCAATCTGTTTCTCCGAGATCGCACACATTACTCTGTACGTTCTGCAATTGAACGCTAACATGGAGGAGTATGATTGGCAGACATTTGACAGTGTCTCTCTTATGAATTGTGAATTGTGATGTCCCCCGCACCTCTCTCTCTCTCTCTCTCTCTCTCTCTCTCTCTCTCTCTCTCTATCTCTCTCTATCTCCCATCTTGTCTCAGCCACTCTTCCCAGATGAATGTTTCATAAAGGCAGCTCCAATATCGTCGTAGAGAATAACACGTCCAGCAGATTACAGGAGACGTCACTCAGTCACTTTCACCTTAGCCTGCACATCTGCATTTCCTCCGTCTGAAAGTGCACACTCTACAGAGTAAAAGTGATGGAGAAGCATGTTTAAACATCTCAGAGCGACTGTCAGACGAGATAGAAACCTATTAAAGGATGACTCTGTATCAGGTGTGAAGATTTAAAGTGGGTCACTGCTGTAATGCTACAGTAAAAATTCATCAGCTGGTCATTAATTAATCAAACGCTAATGGGAAAAAAAAAATCTCCATCTCAAACACAGGCTCAGCTTCAGACCGAATCGTATCTTAGTTCCTTAACATCACATGCTCTGATCATTATTACTGAAGATCAGGAACGGCTAAGGGTTTTGTTTGATTCTGTAATCTACGGTGGCCCAGAAGTGCAAAACAAACCATGAACTATAAACTTCGTATATTGGGGTTTGCGTTCATGTTTCTGAGCTTGCTGTCGTGTTTTCTGTTACGTTTCAAAAGTTTTGTCCTGCCGTTGTTTGTTCCGCCCTTTCCAGGTTTCCGTGGCATTGA
Organism: Notoglanidium macrostoma; assembly: GCA_030068235.1. Classification (NCBI taxonomy): domain Eukaryota; kingdom Metazoa; phylum Chordata; class Actinopteri; order Siluriformes; family Auchenoglanididae; genus Notoglanidium; species Notoglanidium macrostoma. Next base: position 23,025,814 of record JAQQZR010000007.1, read on the forward strand.
CACATTTTTGGTTGTGTTTCTGAATTTGCTGCCGTCTTTCCAAACCTTCCCAATTTGCAGTCATGGATCTGAATTTGCTGATCTGTTTCCAAATGATCTGATGTAGTCGTGTTTCCGAATTTTGTCACGTCTTTGTTTTTGCTGTCAAAATTTCGCAATGTTTCCAAATATCAGTTTCAAAATTGAGCTGTTTTTATATTTGCTGTCATATTTCCAGATATTCCGATGTTTTTGAATGTAGTTATGTTTTCAACATTTTGTCGTAATTTTGTTTTTGTTGTTGTCGCCAACTTTTTCCGAATTTAGCTGTTTGTTATGTCTTTGTTTTTTTGCAGTCATGCTTCTGAATTTTTCGATCTGTTTCCAAATTTATTGCCATGTATTCGGTGTTGCTGCTTCCACATTTGCTGTTGCGTGTTATTTGTACGGTCCACCATCGTAGCGACTCGATACAATTAAATTTTATTTGTATAGCGCTTTTAACGACCGACTTTCTAAATCATATAAATTCTGACATGTTGTTGATATGCGTCCTTTGTTCTATTTTCAATTAAATATGGGTTTACATGATTTGCAAATCATCACAGTCTGTTTTTATTTTCCATTTTGCACAGCGTCCCAGCCGTCCCCTTTTTTGGAAACAGGGAGCAAACGGCACATTCGGATCGTAGTGAAGTCATAAAATGAAATCTTTGTCCATCCTGCCTTCTTTAAATCAGGTCTGAACTGAGAAACCAGTTTATTTCATTTTTTACATTTCTGAATTTCTTTTAGATCAGTTGTGAAGCCGAGTAACTATGGGTACAACAATGCAAACCGTGCTCATCTGTCATGGATATCATACGAGCTAAAACAGATATAGGGTCAATATAGTGAAGTTGGTTAAAATGTCCCACTGGGGTCGTTTATTTCCTGATTCACGACAGCAGCGAGTTCATTGTGTCATGACCATTTTGTCAAAAAGCTCAAACTTTTGCCCTGCGAGTCGTCATTTTTCTCCTGCACTACCTTTCCCACAGCCTTTGCTTTTTATAAGAATCCTGATTTATTAGATTTGTTTTTCTTTCTTTCTTTGAAGCGTGAGGTCTTTTCATGGCTTGTACGGTTATTCCGCCTCGGCCCGCGATCGATTGTTTGACTTCTAAAGACACATTGTGCTTTAATGAGGTTCATCCTGACTTCTGGAGGAGTTCTGCTTTTTCTACTTTTTTTTTTTTTGCATTATTTTACTTCAATCCAGGTTTCTGGCTCTCTTGTCTTTTTTTTTTTTGTTTTTTTAAATTTTAATGCAACCTAACTTCGTTGCATTCCCGCTCGAGATCAAAGTCTCGCAGGTGCTTCGGTGTTTGAAGTGATTTCTATTTGAAGTGGATTTCCAAAGAAACTTCATGTAAAACAAAAGTTTACATACATTACAGAGTTTGTGGGATCTGCGCGCAGGACAGACTGTATCGATCAGGTCGTTTGGGAAAGGGAATGAAAAAGGAAGAGCGGTTCTTTTATTCTTTTATTCGACTCGCAGCGTGCGGAGGATGAGAAGTCTGAGGAACTTCTGAGGCCTGGTCACGGTTCTGGACTGACCTGCAAGAGTTAGTTCATATAAAACTAGCACAGTGTAGAAGTTATGGGTAGCAGATTACCCATTAAACCACTACAGTATGTAGTTGTAGAAGATTAAAGTAAAGACAAACAGTACTGAGTGTTGAAAGGATTTTTAGTATGAGCAGGTTGGAACTAGTAGGTAAGTAAAACTTTATTTGAATAGCACTTTTCTCTTAGTATTTGGACAGGATTACATTTCCAGTCATACGGCTGTACTGTACTGTACTGTATGGAAGCCCGTTTGCGCCACATCAAATAAAGTTTGCTTAATTCCGCCTTTTTTTTTTTTTAGATGTGTCAAAATTACACTGTACAGTATTTCCTCCGTCGCACACACGTCCAACAGTTCTAAGAACTATGAACAAGTTCCTCTGGTCCGAAAGCACCTAATGAATGAGGTGTAATGTGGTTCGAGAAGTGCAGATTTATAAGGTGGACTATTTACAGCAGGAGAAAGAGAGGCACAAGTGAAGAATGCTCCAAGCACAAGCAGTGTCAGGATTATCATGCAAAGCAAAGACTCCAGAACATCTAACTAATAACAGCGGAACTAACAGGGGGCATAAACTTTAGAAAAGATGCTTCTGGTTGCTGTGAGACATAAAGAAGAATCTAGAAACCCATCCTTGAAAATGATCCCCAACTCACCAATGGAGCGTGAGCATGTATCTGTCACACACAACCGAGAGCAGAAACCAACAATTGATAAAAGTAGAGCTGAGAGCATGAAACGAAGGAGCAGAAGAAGAGAAGGGAAAACATCCCTGGGATCTGACGTGGAAGCCTCTTCACTTTATAGCTCGCTGGCTGCCATAAAGGCAAAGCTGCCAGAAATTATGGGGAGGAAGCGCTTTCCTGGGAAGAGAATGTTTATCATGACTTTTATGGAAGAAAATCCTATTTAAACTGGAACAAAGTCTCGTTCATTAAAAAAAGGGGGGGGGGGGAACGAGAACACAATGTTAAAGTAGGAAATGCCTTGATGTCTTTAAGCTGTGCCTGCCGTAAGGCCCGAGAGGAAACGGCGGCTTTTCTGCCTGTTGATTTGTCTCGAAAACAACGACGTCGTTAAACACTGAAGGAAAAGGTGCTGAGTAAAAACCATAGAAAGTGTAGAAACCCAACATTTCTGGTCATTTCAGCCTTCAACAAATTCTTTAATCATAAAAACGGGAACAAGATGTAATCTGAGTCCGTTCTCTTAATATATGATAATGATAGCATATAATCACTAATAGCTAACTGACTAGCTTGTAATGGATTTTTCCTTCACAGCTCAGCGTAAGCAGTAAGTGTGAGTTAGCCGCGACTCTGTTACTGTTTCGCTGGTTCTGGAGTGAAGACGGTGTTTTGTACACTGTGATGGTGATGAACACTGTTGTAATTTCGTATGTAATTTTCGTTGTAATTTCGTATCCTGACTCATAAACCTGCTAGAATCCAGGAGCATTGTGAAAGCTGTTAGCAAGCCTAGCGAGCCGGATTCCCTCGCTTCCCAACTACGCTCCGGAGCGTCAAACAGTAAACAAGGTGGTCCGGCCGAACAGGGCCAGATGTTCCGTCTCGTCTTTTCGAGATTTCACAGAAGATTCCAATTTTCCTAATTTTCGCTATCAGATATTTTTGGATTTACAATGTCATTATAATTTAGTCATGAAATAAAATTCTAATTATTTTCATTGAGAAGATTAAAAGTATATCATGGCAGCGGTTGCTATGCAGCTGCAGGTTACACACTTGTGTGTGTCTGTGTAAATTAAGAGTGTACAGCATTTAGAAAAGTCAGGGTGTTTCTAAAGAGTTCACTCAATGCACACAAATGGAAAAAACGAGTGTGAAATGGGTATTATGGCATGCGGGCTCGAATTTGACACGTCGTTAATGTGTGGCTCGAAACACTTTATAACAAGGAATTGAGTGGGGTGTGGATGCGGCACGTGGCGTGATTCTACATGCAACGCTAACACGTCCTGCGTGAGCTGACTTTTAGAAAACATATTGTCCATGTACTGTTTCCTGAACTACAGCCATTTTAGGAAGCTAAGAATTTAGGATTCTCAGTTGAACCTTTAAAACCACTATTTTCCACGATTAACCCTCAGGTTTTGTATTTCCTGGTCTTCCATGCTGTGGTGGAAGCTTCAGATGTTGGTCATCAGCAGACTGTCGCGATGATGATGAAAAGCAATGAAATTTCAGATGTTCTGTTTCATTCTATCCGAATCCTTTCTTCTCTTCTGCCGTTTGCAGCATTACCACTTTCCATCTGTGCCTTTAATGAACTCTGATGAATCACATGACTTCACTACGGCAAACATGTTGGTCAGCAGTTTTGAGAAGCACTTCTGCTACTTACAGAGCTTGGGAACCAATACAATTCATAACTCTGTGTGTGTGTGTGTGTGTGTGTGTGTGTGTGTGTGTGTGTGTGTGGCATGCTGTAGTTTATGGACGCTGTAAATCATGCGCTAGTAGCCGAGGTCGTGGGCCGATCAGGTTTAGAATCAATTTGTCAGACAAACATGGAACGCTGAAGCCATCAGAGCCAAATCGAAACCCGGAATCCTGAGTTAATGAATTTAAATGCAGACGTCTTGCAGTTCAGTTGTTACAGGAAGCTTTTGTGTTGCTTTATTTTCAGGTAAAAGTCCATCAGCAGGGAGTTGAAGAGTCACAGCTGGAGTGTAGGAGTTAATGTGAACAGGCTCTGGTTTAAAGGATGAAGCTGGATTTTCTTCCGCAGGATGCGAGCAGTTTAGTCCTCGTTCTAGAGGCTTTGGCTCCGTTATCAATCAGGACTGAGTTCTCAGTTCTCTGTGCTGCTGTAACTTTATTGTAGGCATTTGACTTTTTTTTTTAATCCATTTAGCAGATGCTTTTATCCAAAGCGTTTTACGGGAGAGGCGAAAAGAACGCAAGAGAAAGGTTTCCATTTTGTGAATAGCTCACAATTATTGAAGGAGATGAGAGAGGAAAAAACAGTGCAGATGGAATAATCTTTAAAATAAAACAGCATGTCCAAAATATTTAACTCCTCTTACACCACAGAAATTTGCCAACTAATACAATTTTTTATTTATCCGTCACGTCACGTCATATTTTTCATCCATCTACACTCACATATAGTGCACTCGAAACAAATTTATATTCTGTCCTCACTTACGCTGCATGTTGCTGAGAAACTGCAAAGAAGCGCAAACTTAGAAGAAGAAAGAATCGTTGAAAGAGATGAGTCCTGGAGATGTCGGAAAAGGTAATCACAGCTTTACCTCTGAATGAAACCGGAGATTCATTTCATTAATGTTAAATAAACAATTACACACGTTTGTCATCAGCTGTACACATCCCTGAGAAAGAGCTGTTACTATAGAAACCATAACGTATTAGAACGAGTGCATTAGTTATGAATGAAGCTGTGATGTGCAGATGCACTACTGTCAGAGCTGATATTATAGAAAATTAATCAACGCCTTTTTCCAGAATTTTATAAATTGACGCCTGGACTGACTGTGTATTCCAGAGGAAAGCTGGATCTTCCTGATCCTGTACCTTCCCGTTTGATTTTTTTCCCTTCGGATGTATTTTGGCCACCTCAGGAGAGACTTGGAGGACAGGTTTGTGTGTGTGTGTGTGTGTGTGTGTGTGTGTGTGTGTGTGTGTGTGTTCTCTACATCCTTCCAAGCTGTGCCTGGCATAAAGAATCACCACGTTCTCTCCACTGACAAGCGAAACAGACCGAGGCCTGTAATTTCGAGCCGAAAGCCACTTGGCACACCTTCGCCAGCGTCAGCAGCAGCAGCAGGCCTCAAGTGGAGGGAGGATCTGGAGAAGTCGGACAAAAGAGGAGGAATGGAGAGACATCTCAGCCTGAAAGCCACTGATGAGAGTCACTCACTCATTCTCCTTCTCGCTTTCTCTCTAAGCCTCGTTCCTCCAGCTGGACAGGGTTCTCAGGTTCTCATCTGACACCACGCCTATTCTGTCTGGTCCGTTTGCGCCACTCAGCGCACACACTCGGCCACTCCCGCTTTTTATCTCTGAAAAATAATACCAAGTTTCCATTTGATGTCAACTTTTATGATCTGACTTGGTACAGTGATATTAAATCCTAAGATCATTTTTAAATGGAGTCTGCAGCTGAAGTCAGTGTTTACCGTAGGAACGTTCAGAGTCAGCTGAATTCTGGGTGCACCATTCATATGATGCAAATCACCTGTGTTTAATCCACACCTCTTTTCTCGAGTAGAAGCATCCGAGTCTAGACCATCCTGCGAACACAAGCCCTCACCTCTAAACCTGAAGAAAAATCCAGGATATAAAATACGGACTGAGAAGCAGGTCACGATTTTTTTCCTTGCTGTCAAATGTAATACTATCCATCATAAAAGCGAGGCGTCTAATAGGAGTGTAGTATATCACCATCATATCACTGTATGAAAAGTCATTTAACAAAACGGCTTCCACACGCAATAAAACAGCACCTGATCCAGCACATCCTGCCATTTATAGGCATGTAACGGTTCATCCAATTCACCATTCAATCTTACCACCATATTTTTTTAAGAAAGAAAGAAAATTAAAAGAAAGTTTTATTACCAAAAAATATTTATAAAGTAAATTTTCCTGGGGTCCTGTTCCGGGCCTTCCACTAGCCGTTCCTCTTATATTTAGACGATGGTGCGCACAGTGAACTCTGAAATCATCACTAGGCAACCACGTGCTTTTAAACGTCAACTAGGAATGGACTAACTAGCTCCTACGTTAACTAAGTGACTACAATTATGTGGTCAGTCAGCTTGAAGATAAACTGCTGTGAATCTGCATTACAGAAATGAAAACAGGAAAATGCAAACAGATTCAGCACCACTAATGAGTGGGCGAGAGAGAGCGAGCTCCACCTGGAGCCCTTTCAGACAGGAAAATGACTTTGTAATATGGTTCTACATAGTACCACTAATGAGACACAGATTTAAAGATGAGATGTTTGTTTAACACTTTGTAAGGTACCTGCACAAAAATGTGCCCTTTTGGAAGATACTCCATCATTCCTGTCTTCATCCACTGTCAACTAACGTTACAGCAAAGATTTACATTAGGCTTCGCTCAGTTTTGCACACGTAATCAGCTTAAGCATAAAACAGCTTCCTTCATTTGCTTCTCTTTTCTTTAGCTTTCAGCAGTCTGTAAAATGATCGCTTCCATTTCTTGTTGTTTGTAAATGAGCACAAAAGCTCTTTCCCTTTTTAGATCTGGTTTTCGTGTGATTTCGTTTTTGTTTTCCAGCTATTGTACGTTATTGCATCCTCTGCACGCAATTACAGACAGGAAAAACTAAGAGATTAATCCTGGTTATTTTTTTTTATTTTCTTTGATTCCAATTGAAGTGAATTTGTACCATGATTTATTGATGCACGATATCATAGTATGCCTAATTATTAGCCATTTTATTTTTTTTATATTGTGCTTCAAAAGTTAACTTTCTTACGGAACTCTCACATAACTTCTGAATTGTCTGTAGATATGTCTGATGTTTGCATACCGATTTTCAATTTAATTCCAGTATTAAATCCTCAGCACAAACGCTTAACTCAATTGGAAACACGTCCCAAAAAGTATTTTTTTCTTCACCGAAAGTGAAAAAAATCTTAAAAAAACCCTGCAATTTTCCATAACCGCTGCTTCTTTTTCATTTCTATATCATCACAGCAGGGATCTTGTGTCTCGGAGTCGTCGTGTTGTGACATTATTCTCATAGCTCCATCTTGTTTGCTTTGAAATCACTGATGAAGAACAGAGTGTTTGTGTCACTCAGGATCGTTCTCCCACGAGAGGTGCGAACAAGGACCGTTACATACAGTCGTGTTGCTGCATTGGCAAATTCCTGGAGAAGAAAAAGAAGAAAATATGAAATATTTACCTCACTGATTTCTCTCTGATGCTCCACGCAGACTTCAGGGTCTATGGCACGGATACTTTTTTCTCTAAAAAATAAAAAAAGGTCCTGAGGTTCGCCTGTACAGTGCACGGTTTATGCTGAGCACAATGTCAGCTTCATTCAGCTTCGAGTTACATATATATATATATTTTTTTATTTCATTTGGAAACAGTGTGTTCTTTGTATCCCTGTAGGCCGTCTATGATACGCCCCCTCCTCATCCAAACAGGCTTACCTTTCTGGCAGCAGCAGCACCTACAGTATAATCTATACTTTTTTGTAGCCGTAGTGTCTTTACAACACTTTGCTGGAGTTTGTGGCCAGCCAAAGAAAACAGCGTCGGAGGCAGGGGACGTGAGGGCTGATGGGTAGGTGTACGGGGTGCTGGGATTTGGCCTTGCTTCTGCTTCTGTGTGCTTTTTCTTTATAGACTCGGCTTTTTTAGATTGGAGAGATGTGTGGCTGAGCTCTGGTGGGACCGGCGCAGACACAAAGCCCATTTCTCTGGGAGATTGCTGCACTGTTTGCTGACATGAATAAACCGTCGCTTCCTCCACGCTGCAAATTTGCCCAGGGACGCGGCTTTAGACCTGGCGTCCACCCTCGTCACCTCCCATAGTCTCACTATCAGCTCGCTTTTGTCGTCCTGACGCTACACTCTGCGATTTCTATACACGCTTTCAATTTACTGTTTAATACTCAGAGCTATGCCGCCACTCCAAAGTTTTCACACTGTTTTTTTTTTTCATTTCAACAACTTGAAATGATTTTTAAATGTTTATTGGTCTAATTCACAACAACATGTCTACATTCGAGTTGTTTGAATGTTTAATCTATAAATTTAACGTAATCAGCTCCACTCTATAACTGTATTTTCTTTGGACGTTGTGTCCATGGTGATAATTTTCCTATAACAGCACACCCTGAACTGTTTTATTACTCTTATACCATAGCACTTTGCCATTAGTCCATAATTACAATGTTTTATTTATTAAAGAATGACGTGTTCATTTGTTCTTCCTCTATAGTAGCATTAAAGATGCCGGCTCACTCTTCCCAGAATCCTCTGAGGCATGTAGCAAGTCGCCATTTTCGATGCCATCGATATTCCAAAAACAATCCGCAACACATTCCCAAAACACATCCTAAGCCATAGATCTTAAATTCTAACATGTAATTGAAGATCGATGGTTAGAGTATCTTTATTTTAAATTCTTTTCGACCGATCCATTACGTTCTTTAAAGGTTAAGCAAACATCTTACAGAAAGGTTCATTGTATCATTGCTCAGTCACATTTCTCTTTAAAGCGTTTATTAACCTGTGATTTGCAGCTGCTGTCTAATCAGACGTAAGAATTCAGCAGCGCAGCGGTATTACATGTAAAATCTTTTGACAGGAAGTGTGTAATCATTTAAAATAATAATAATAATAATAATAACACTGTGTCTTATTTAAGGTGTAAGCCGTGAGGTGTTTGAATAATAACGTTTACGATTCCTCAAGACGCAGCAGTCGCGCGTTGGCTGGAAGAAGCAGCATTTTGTTCAGCCTGTGAGTCAACTGTTGTGCCCGTTACGAGGAAATGGGTTAAGACCACAGAAACGGCGTTCCAACACAAACAGTCCCATGCATTCCTGAGCCGGCCGGTCTGAGGCCCGATTCAGCCGAACACAGAGTGCAGGACTTGACCACTCTGAAACGTGGCTCTCACACTGGGAAGCTCGGTCACTCGGCTTTCTCAGACAGAGCCGTACAGTGAATTAATACAACTCCTTCATTCTGAGAACCTCCTTAATGCACTCACCCAGTCTAACCTCTACTAACCCACAGCTGAAAAAAATGATATGACCGAGTCGTATCTGCGTCTGTGATGGATGGCTAAAAAAAACTTTCTCATGCCCCTAAAGAGGGACGAACAACGGCTCCGAGCTTGGCGGAGAATCCCCGACACTCTGACATTTCCCTCTTCAGTCATTGGTGCCGTCTCGGTTTCCCACGAAATGCTGGAAAAAGTACTGAAAAGTGTTGAGTACTGAGTAAAATGTTAGTTATACTTTACTGAACACTCAAGAAGTTATACTTTAGTCATACAGTGATGCTTTAATTACAGTGTGGATATCGTTACCAAAATGATCATTACTGAAATACTATATCGTAATTCTATTTTAATTTATTACACTATTTTTTATTATTCGAGGTGCTTATCTGCTTCGTTTCAATAGAGCAGTTATTCCATTAAATTGTAATAACGTGTAAGCCTTAAAAATCTTCCTTGGCCAATAAAATTCTTCCGGAATTGATGAAAAGGGTTCCAGTGACACGTGAGTGGAGGTTAAGCATTTTTAAGTGTTAAAAAGTGCATAATGAATAAATAAATGAATGCTATTTTGGAGAAAGGATTCTAATTTTGGACAATAAAGTAGTACAAAGAATGAAGTAAAAACTCACTTCATTTGGAATCAAACCACAAATATGTTTAAAAAACAGTTTCTCAATTTTATCCAACTGCCCAATTTGCAAATGTTTGTTCTACAAATAAATAAATAAATAAATGTAAAAAAAATCAGGACTGATTCTGAAATCTGACATTTTTGAGGAAATATAAGCTAGCTTGCTAGCAGTTAGCTAAAGCGCTGGCTAAATTAGCTAGAAGGACATTTTAAAAAAAAAACGCTAAAATAATAAATTGTACCACAAATAAATCAACACATTTGCCAAGATTTAGGAATATGTATGATTATGCTAATTCAGAAACACCACCATGTCCTCATGCCATGCTTTACAGGCTAACATTTGCTAACTTAGCTAGGCCCATAGCTAGCTGCTAGTAAACTAGCTTACATTTCTCAAACAAGTGAGATTTCTGAATCAGTTTCGAGTTATGTGCTCATTTTCTGACTGATTTATTTCAGAACAGCCAACATGATCAAATTATAATGTTACCATGACGACCACTTTATTCATCAGTAAAAAGAGCTAGCAAGTTTTAGCTAGGTTTGCTGAAAGGTTGTGAGTTTGAGGGAAAGTTAGCGTTTCTGAGTGTGTGTGTGTGTGTGTGTGTGTGTGTGTGTGTGTGTGTGTGTGTGTGTGTGTGTGTGTGCTTGCTCTGTAAACCACTAACGAATCGTTGTTGTTGGGAAGGTATGCAAATCAATCCGAGCGTCATGAGTCATTGAGTCTCCGTGAGATTGGACGAGGAAGAGGAACGTCGGAGAAACAATGCGCTCTCTTCAGTAATAATTAAGCTGATGGCCTATTATGCTGTATCGCAAATCAATACGCGGCGTCGCTGCACTGAGGGAAGCGGGGAGGCCTGGCGTCGCTCCAGCGGCCGTCTCGTGCTGTGAATGAGCAGCTGCAGGTGCATCACAACTTAGTTTGCGGTGTGTGTGTGTGTGTGTGTGTGTGTTGAGGGGTGAAAAAGAAAGAACAGCCTGGTGACAATAGCGGAAACCTCTTCAGTGTTTCAGTGTAATTGTGTGTGAATGATCATTTGAGGAAAAGCACCGCTTTTGTTACGCAGGTGCTCCATCTGTCTCACTCTCTGTCTGTCACGCTTTCTGACTGTCTCTCTCTCACACACACACACACACACATATACACAATCTGTCTCATTTTCTGTCTGTCTCTGTCTCTGTACTCTCACTCTCTCTTTTTGTATCTCTCTCTGTATGTGTCTGTCACACTCAATCTGTCTTTCTCTCCACGTCTCTCTCACATTGTCTGTCTGTCTGTCTCACTCTCTCTCTCTGTATGTCTCTTTGTCTCTCTCTCTCTGTCTGTCTGTTTATTGCTGTTTGTCTGTCTCACTTTCTCTGTCTTCCACCTCTCTCTCTGTATGTGTCTGTTCCTGTCTGTCTCTCTGTTCATCTCTCTTTCTTTCTCTTTTTGTCCCCCTCTGTTTCTCTTTCATCCCTCACTGTCTGGCCTCTCAACATCTCTCCAATTGTGTCTGTGTCTCCGTCTCTCCCTCTTTCTGTCTGTCTCTCCCCCTCTGCTTTTCTCGCCCGCTGTCTTTCTCTCACCGTCTCTTTTTTAAATCCCTCTTTCATACTGTGGTCCTCTCTCTCTCTCTGTCTGTCTCTCTCTCTCTGTGTCTCTCTAATCTTTTTATTTGGTAACAAACAGTGTAAATTATCTCTAAAGAGGGAAAAAAAGACGATCTAAATCTGAGACTCTTCCCTCACCTCGCTGCAGGTGTATATTTACAGGATATATATTAACATTGTGAGTTTCGCCGGTTCTGTGTTTACTCTCCTGTTTGTTTGCGTGGCTCTGTTTATCCGCTTTAATTCCGCCATTTTCCCCGTCTATTGGATGTTGTGTAGCCGTCATCAAAAGACGCCTCTCCATGGAACTTCTAGTGTTTTGAAGGAGAACTGAATCGGCATTAAAAATTAAATGCTATATTGCAAAACATCACTTCACAGATTCGGGGGCGAGTGTAGGAGCAGATGTTTCTGCAGTGATCTGTAAATAAGTGGAATCGTAGATAAAGAGAGAGAGAGAGAGAGAGAGAGAGAGAGAGAGGGGTTAGATATGCAGGAAGCAGACGAGCCCACTTTAAATCGGGAGCAGGAAATGGTGAGGAGTCATCGTTTTTATTTATTTATTTTTCTCCTCTTTCTTCTCTTTCACTTCAACCCTTGAATGAACACCGACTTAAAGAAAGCAAACTGGGAAAGGAAATGAATCGCTGATAATAAAAAAAACAGACATGATTTCAAGAATTAAGATGAAATGAAATGAAAAATAAGTTGTTGGTTATATTTGTGAGTCATGAAGGCCTCAGTTTATTATTTTGAGAGAAACACACACACACACACACACACACGGACGCACGCACACGTCGCTGCCCTCCACATATTTAATGAAATTTCTGACAATTGTTCTCCAATCAGATTAAGTGCTTGTTTAAAATGCAAATCCGTTCTTGTCTCTGACATGCTGTAATTAAGCAGAACAATGCTCTATTTTTCCCCTGCTGTAACACGGTCCTCATCAAGGGCTTTGAAAACGGGACAATGATTGACCACCTGGTCTAGTTACAGTAGCTAAATTTATTAGCGCTTCTCTCTCTATAGAAAATCAATGAGGGATTGTACGCGCTGGAAAAGGTTCGGCCTTGTTTCTCTCTCTGCCGTGTAATTAGCTTGACCCAAGTGACAGATGTTGAAGATAATTCAGCATGTCGTCATTATCTTTGTCATAAAAATGTCATTTCTCAGCGCTGTTTGAAAAGATGAAATAAAATCTTGCTAATTCTCTTCAAAAAATATTAAGATGTCCTGAAATAGAAGGAATGAACTTTTACTGGCATGTTACTTTTACATTAGTGTACTTTATATCATTTATAGACCGATGCAGGCGCTCGATTCTCACCTACTCATTATTTTTTAATGATACTTCAATATTTATTTTTTCATTATTTATTTATTTATGTCAATGATTTACTGCATTTTTTTTCCTTCTATTATTTTGCTATTTTATTTTGGATTCCCTTTTGCTCCTCTCTCTCTCTCTCTCTCTCTCTCTCTCTCTCTCTCTCTCTCTCTATACATTACAGTCTTATGCACCCTAATTTTTCAAAAACAGGTTTTGTCTTAAATGTTTATTTTATGACTTCTGCATTATTCAGTCAATGAAAAAAGTTTAGATTGCAAACATTCTGAACTTTGCCAGCAAAAATTAAATGTTACGGGAAAATGTTTGTACGCCAGAGAAGAAAGCAATGTATACATTACATAATACACCTCTTTTCAGACAGAAATCACAGCGAAGTCTCTCGGTTTTTATCTGCTGAATGCGATCTGAGCGGCTCCAGAAGAATTGTGAGCGATTCTTCAAGATGCTCAGAAAGACTTAGCAAACTTACTTTCTTATAAAACTACACAAAGTGTTCATTGAGACTGCTGATGCATTTTTAAACAGCAAAGTTACACTTAATGCGGACTGTTCGGTTTATTACTGTTTACTGCTCTTAATAAAGGAGCTTTTTTATTTACTAATGTCTGGTTTTATTACATTTGAAGGCATCTTTGCATCTTTATAACATTTCTTTGCATGTGCCTAAGACTCACACAGTGCTATGTGTGTGTGTGTGTGTGTGTGTGTGTGTGTGTGTGATTATTAATTATGACTAATAACTCCTAATCTGCTGAGCTAGAATGGAGAAAATAAAGCACTTTTATCTGTTTTTCACTATTTTCAGTCTCTCTCTCCGTCTCGTTCCTTCGCTTCCTCCTGTAATATCTTTGACGCCTTATCTTTGGAGTCTCACATCCTGTAACTTTACACGCATCTTCTATCCTTTAAATGAAAAAAAAAGGAAAAAGAAAAAACTTCTACTTCATTCTGCATTCCGTTTCTGTTTCCCGAAAATCAATTTAGCAATATTTCAGCTGGCATGTGATTAAATTATTGCGCCATCCGTTTATTCCGGGACACACGGGAGCACATTTCGTACGAACGTTTCATTTTACATTCCGCTGGCTCCGGTATCATCTCGAGTTTAGCGAGGGTTTTTTTTCTTTTTTTTTGTGGCACCGCCGGAGCAGCGTTTTAATCACGGGATGGAGTCCAGTGGGCCGTACGAAGGAGTCGAGCTCTGAACCTCGATTTCCTGTGATTAATTCCGACGAGTGCCGGGAGACGGATGAACCCTGCCTTGTCTCCAGAGTCAGTTTATAATTATTATATTGTGACTCAATTTAACTCAATCACAGTACACACCGTCTACAAGCCGTGTGGGACCGTCTCCCCCTGTTCACCCCTCCTTCTACCCCTGTTCAACCCCCCGCCCCTCCTTCCGCCCCCCTCCTTCGCCCCTGTGATGAATCCGGTGCATTCACATTTCACATGCTCGGGGAAAATGAATTGGATTAAAAACATTTTTGATAATCAGTTTCTTTGTGCATTCAACCTTGCATCTACAACCTCAAACACACACACACACACACACACACACACACACACACCGCCCTCCCTTTTTGCACCCCTCCTCACTGTAGTCAGGAGACAGATTCTAAATATTTCCTCGGTTTCACGGCCAAGGTGTCGAGCCCCGGCGTTGATTCATTTAACATAATCACTGTGTTCTAATGGAACGGTTAATACCGCCGTGACAAGCGCCTTCCTTTCCTGAAGCCACCCAATCACTCCGACACAACTCTGAGGTGATGAATGTGTAATTATCAAGTTTGACAGACCTTGTTCGGCTTTGTACGTGTGTGTGTGTGTGTGTGTGTGTGTGTGTGTGTGTGTGTGTGTGTGTGTGTGTGTGTGTGTGTCAGAGAGAGAGAGAGAGAAAGGGAGCGAGAGAGAGCGAGAGAGCTGGAGGTGAGAAGTAAGCGTGTGTGTGTGTGTGTGTGTGCGTGTGTTTGGGGAGGTTTGCACTCCTGACCTCCGTTCGCAGAACGCCGCACTGATATAATGACAGAAACACTCATCGCTTTGAGCTCGTAACAGCCAAGGACAAACGTCATTCATATTCACGCTTATGCTTATAGCACAAAGTTCCCACAAAGCATCTCACACACCATACACTTTTATCTCATAGCATTAGCGCTTCATTCTACACACCTACGCTCTGTAAAGCAGCCTTGCTTCCTGAATATGTGATTCTGATCGTTCTGAGGAAGGACTGATGAGAGGACGGGACGACGGAGAGAGAGACGTGACTAATCAGGAAACTTGGAATAGGTTTAAAGTGGAAATTTTACTGCACCAGTTACTAAGCAGAAGTGTTTATAGCTGTGAATTAACTTGCTAATTCAGTCTAGAGATGAAAAACAACTAACAGTAGAATCTGAAAGGGAAATAAATCAGTCTGCGTTATATAAGGGTTACACTGCGTCCGTCATAAAATATCAATCATAAACCGCATGAAAGTGTCTGAAAAGGTTCTTTAGAAAGATAGGGAACACATTATTTTAATATTTAGTAATAAGCTATTTATAATCGTTTTTATGAGTAATACCTAGTTTACTAATGATATATTAGTGATTAATCAATGATTTTTGAACAACTCCTTTTTTTACACTTTACAATATTATTATTTGCTAAAGTTTGTTAATATCATAGCTAATGTTTAATTAGTAAACTATATATTAATTTGCTTAAATTAAAGTGTTACTAATTTATTCAATATCAGAAACATGGATATTTTTTTTACTTGTTCGTTTGTTACTCAGAAGAACGTGTTTTTCCCCGCTATGTGCTAAAATAAACAGAAGAATCATTTCCCTTCATAGAAAAAAATCCACAGGTTTGAAATGACTTAGTTCATTGTGAAACCAAAAACAATTGTTGAACAAGGATCGATTTGCAAATTTTTCCACAGCACCACCCTGCAGAACATCTTCCTGTAGTTTTAAGAGTATAACCCGCTTCCTACAGCGCCATCTAGAGGACTGGAGACACGACTTACAGACATTGTAGCTACACTGTGTGAACATGTACGCAGGGAAAGTTCTCCGTATTCAGACTCAGGTTATGCAAATGATGCAGGCTATTATGTCTTAACTTGATGTTGTTATCCAAAGCAAGTTTTTTTTAGAAATAAACCCATAAAACAAATAATAAATATGGATAAATAGATAGTGAATCAATTTCAGAAGCAAAATGTACATTTACACACAAAATGGAAAAGATCTTTTAATAAAGAAGAGCAGAGATGCTTCTAAAATACCTGTATATAGTGTCATTTGGAGAAGATGATCCGATCGCACCTCAGTGAACTAGCTCATGTTTGAAGCCTTTTTTCCATAGAAACAGTCTAGAACTCGGCTTAACACCAGTTGGTGATATTGTGACGTAACGATCGACTCCGGCTCGGCTAATAAAGCGTGTGATCGGTCCCAGTGAACCGTGTGCCTGTTGTTCAGGTCACACAGTGAAGCTCGGAGAGATCAGATTAACGTTGTTGTATGTTTCCATTCTATAATATTGAAAAACCTTGACCCTGTTTATACTTGGTATTAAAATGTGTGTTGGGCGATCTGATCACAACTGGACAGCGCTAAGTACAAGTGTCAACGACCTCCAAGACACGCTCGCTCAAACCGCTTGCTGCGGTGGACGATGCAGCCGACGCGTCCCGACACGCGCGTAACGGGAAAACACGGCATTAATGCTGGTTGTTTTGGTAACAGCGCGACACGCTACAAAAAAATGGAGAGGAGCAAAGATGTACGTGGTTGGAGTGCAAGAAAATAATGAAGGTATGTTGCAGGTTTAACGTTTTAATCTAACTGTGCACGGTGACCTTTGACCTTTTAGCGGAAGTGATGTAGGCAGTAGCGGTCAGCCGGACACCTCGGAGATGCAGATAAACACAGGCGTAAACGGCGCCGTGTCTCTGCTGTCCACTTGTGACCTGAACGCTCAAGACGCATTTTAATCCCAAGTGTAAACAGGAAGTTTCCAGTGTGTTCATTTAGATTAAAATACACCTTGTCTAACTTTTCACAGTGTTAAACATAAACGATACCCTGCACACTACACAGGTTCTGAGGTTGAGGTTAAAGAGGAGGAGAATTCTGATTGGTCCTCTGGTAGACATGATGTCACCTCTATGCAATATAGCTCCGCCCACCTTCCAGCAGGGGAAATAACCAGATCTCTGTAAAGTGAGAAGACTAATACTGATTTGTGAAAATTCAGCAGAGATGCTGATTGTGAAAATGACAAACAAAAAATGAAAAACACGAGTGTAAATAAATAATTCTTAAAAAACTCAATCATACTAGCTGACTCCTGCAGAGCAGAAATCTCTCTCTTCGTCACTTATTGGCTGGAATATGCGAAAGCGCAGTGACCTGTCTAAGCATGCGGGACGAGAGAGAATCATTTCCAAAGTGTTCTCCGTGTCAGAATTAGCGAAAGCTAGCCGAGACACAACGCGAGCCGAGAATGAGATGCGGAAAAGGTTGGAGATTGCTGCGGCTATGTGACAGCGCGAGATGCTAATAGACGAGACAAACGTGCGTGTTCTTTCGCAGAAGTGGGCCACGCGACACCCGCCGTCTTCCTGAACCCCGCCACGGCGGCGTCACGACACGCCTCGCCTCCGCTCAATCACCCTGCCGCTAATCACATGCTAATAAATTAGCTCCTGTCCTTGGGTCATATCCCCCTCATGTGAACAGCGCACATCCACGTTGTCACTTATCTTTTTCTCACCTCCCAAAAAAACGTGGAAATAGCTGTGATGCGTGGAGTACGCTCGTGAGAGTGTGAAGGTTATAAATAAAGAGAGGTTTCGCTCTCGCTCTCGCTCTTTCTCTCCTTTCCTTGTTTTTTTTAGAAGACAGCCAGACATCTTTCATCATTTTCATCTAAAATCATTTTTTTAAAATTCTGCTGTTTTGTTCTCCACGTGTTAAAGTTTTGCTAATGACTTTTTTAAATGTATTTTTTTTCCCTTTGTTCTGATTCAGTACTTTTTACAAACAGGAGAATGTGCAGAAGACAAAAAAAGGAGAAGGAAAGGGGTGAAAATGAGTAAGCTTAGTAAATCATGTTTAAGCAACGTGTGCGTGTGTAGACCCTTACGGGAAACATCGCACGCATTTCACGTGTTTTTTCCATCTGATTATGTGAGTAACACAAGAAAAAAGAATTGATCAGGTGAAGCAGAAATTACAAGGAAAAAAAAAATCGTGTGGAAAATGAATTCATCGCGTGGAATAATTATGCAGAAAGAAATGTGTGAAATAGAATCATATGTGGAAAAATAATTTTCGGGGAAAAAAAAATCATATGAAAAATGAAATTGTGGTGAAAAGAAATGACATGATAAATAAACATCATATGTGTAAAAAAAAAAAATCATGTAAAAACTCAAGGAATCACGAATCATGGATTACATGTAAAATACTACTATTTTGTAAAAAGGTATGAAACATAGAGTGTCTAAAGACCACGTGGGCGAATTTCACGTGTGATTTTTCTGTCAAATAAATGAGGACGTGTAAAATAAACAGATGGATTAGGTGTTTAAAAAGAAGGAGAAGAAGAAAAAGTCTGACACCTGTGTGAATTTCACGTGTCAGAATCTTTGATTTCTTTTTTTACAGATGCTAAACAATAACGTGGTGCCTTTGAATCGCAGTAATCATCACCCCTTCTGCTTGCCGGCGGCTCCGTGGCGGCCGCCGGGCCGAGCGTGGGCTTCGCCGGGGTTTTTGCGTGAGTTACTCAGTGACTCGTGCTGCCGTTTCTGAGACTCCGTTCGATTTGAATATCCGTGATTACTACAGATGCGTCTAATAGGCGTTATTATAAGCATTTGCTGAACCTTCAAAAAAAAAAAAAAGTGCTTTATGGCGAGCGTGCGACGTGGAATGTGTGAAATGTGTGCATCGCTGAATGGCGTTTAAATGTATTCATCAGGGCAATTGAATAACGCTCTGGTGTAGCGCTGCACTGATCACACAGCAGCGTGTTCCTCCGCAAGTGACATGAATCTATTGACTATTCAATTTCTGGTCATTGGTCAAGCCATAGAAGTTTGTTTTGATGGAATTTAATCTCTTGTTAATTGTATTTACACACAGCCTGGTGGAGATGTGAGGCTCCGTTCGATGTAGTCCATCCTTTTTTATTTTGTATTTAACGTCTCCTTTAATATAACTCTGAATTCAATTGAAAAAATGTGCAGTTTAAACGATTCACTCTGCTCCAATGCCTTTGATCCATCATCATCAGATCAGTTACTTCATCAGTACAAAACTTTAAACCTATCAGGTCAAAGGACGTCAATGTGGGGAGGAAATTTCCCCCGCAGATCCTGTATGCTAAGCTAGCCCTCTAGTTTACAGGTGGTAGCTGTTATGAAAACACTATATTGTCGCCGGCAGCGCAGGAAAGACGTCAACCAATTCTCTGATTCCGAAACCCGGTCTCTTCACTGCCTTGAGCTAGTCAAGTAAAAGTGAATTATCCAGCTAGCTAATTTGCATATTCATACATATTCAAAGCCTACATAAATTATTTAGTATATAAATGCTACAGGTGAAAGAATGAAAACAATGAAAACACGTTCTAATTGCACTGTATTGAATCGTACGCATTAAACACACGTGGACTACGAACAAATTTATTCGTAAATCGGAATGAAAATGTTTTCTTTTGTTTGGGAAATACATCGGGAAGTATTTTGCTTCTGAATTTGTGTAAATTTGCATCTCAGGCCACTCACTATTGTGAACCTCGACCGATCGTATAATTCCAGCCGAATAAGTGTCGATGACTTCCTGAGATTTATTGACAGACCACGCTGTCACGTTTACGTCACGTAATTAATTCGCTTCGCACCAAATTAATTCCGTGAAACTTTTCCATTTCATAAAAATGACTCGAAAGAAGACAAATAAGACTAGCCGTTCGATCAGAACAAAAGTAATAGCGCCCTGTAAAAGGAGGAGGGGGAGCTGGCGTGCGTCTGTGGCAGCCGAGGCGCTGCAGTGGCTGAGCTGCGTTACTGGAATCTTTAGCGCATGCTCTTTCATCATTTTATTGTTTTCAGCTTCCTTCGCTCTTGTTTTGTACGAGTGCTTGATCATACACAGCCGACTAGTGTTTTTTGAGTATACGCTATGAAGAAAATCTTTTATGGCAGGAATTTCTTGTTTGATTTTTCCACGAAATCATTTCAATTTAGTAAGATATTGATTTCTGCCTTCACATTAAGACATTTTAATGACCATGAACGGATTAAGACGTACGATGTGTTGGTCTTTCTTAATCGTTGGCAAGTCGCTGCGATATAAAAGGAATAAAACGCTGCCGTTGCATGAAAAATAAATACCCCGTCGCTCAGCAGTTATTCTCCTTTAGCGTTAGCATTAGTGTTAGCGTGGTGATGCTTCCAGGTTCCTTTCAGAGCTAAGAACAATCACAGTAATGTGTTTAGAAAAGGACTGTACAGCGTTTTGCTGATGGCAGCAGCTTGTAAATGTTTATACAGAAACAGCAGAGAACACACACTCGGTCCAAATGTGTTCCATCTCCGCCACGCTGAAACTGTTTGCTGTTTATTTAATTGCCTGTAAGCGCGCAACACTGCCATTTTGTCTAAAGCCCAATTCCTATCAAAAGGCCCCTTTAATATTTGGTCGAGTGCACAGACGGCGAGTGTTTCTGCACTTTGTACATGTTTGTGCATTTTCCTTTCTCGGGAGAATTTCTGCACCACACAGCGGAGAGTTTCTCATAACTTCACGGCAAATAAAGAAGGAGCTATCTGTGCGTTAACATTTATATTTATATTTATACGCAGTGTCGCAATTTTAGCCTTTCAGCCCTATTTACTCTGCAAAAAAAAAAAAAAAAAATCATATGGTTTTGGAGTTATTCTGTCGGCCATACAGTATATTGATGTTCAGGCTGGAATTCAAAATGTCATCCCGTAGAGGCATTTCCTCTGGGAGAATCACTCCTTTCTCTATAATTTCCTTTGAAATTTGGTGTGCAAATGCAGTAATAGACACATTTATAAAATCAAAAGGATTCAATTTTCTTTTCAATCACACAACAGTATGAATAGCTTTTTCTATTGAACCTAACAACGAGGAGCCATTACCCGACGCTAAAGGATGGCTTGCTCTAAAGGGTTCACTTGCGGGGTGGGTTTTTTTCTTTTTTTCTTTTTCTTTTTTTTTGCTGAAAGTGTGTCAAACAATTTCCCCTCGTCTTCACATTTGTTCTGGGCTAACGGGGGCCTGTCAAACAGGTTTGTTCCTAATTTGTCTGGCCAAAAAATAAATGTTTATTCCAGTGTGTAGCAGAGTGATGACCAGTCAGTGCTGCTTGTATTCATGTGTGCGTTAACGCAGACTGTTAGTCGTTTTAATTCATTAACTCCGCCGCGACGCAGATGACAACCGACGAGGTCTAATTGAAGCTGGTAAATTATTGGGAAAAGGATGACACGTGGAGCAAGTCATTGACTCCAGGACGGAGAGAAGGCCGGCGCAAATGGACGGACGAGGGCCAGAAATGAGAAGGAGCATTTCTTGCCGAATTGTGTAATGGCTCTCTCACATGCAGCAGCGCCGAAAATGAGGCGAACGGCAGGAATATATGACTTCATGACTTTTCATTTCTTCTGCTTTAACTGTATCGTGGTGTAGATTTCAGCTCAGACCTTTCATCGTATGCGTACAGTTTCCATTATGCTAATTATGGCACTGGATTTCCTATAAATGAATTTTGACAACCTTCACATTAAAGCCTAAATCTCTTCTCTTCTCATCTCTGCTCTTCTGGTTTCTTACTTTCTCCTCTCTAATGCGAGTGTCCTGCTCATCTGAGCTAATTAATCAGTTTTCACACTCCCCTGACCCACCGCCGAGCCGTCCGAGCCGCTCGGATCCGAGCAGATGGGCTCCGATTTGCAACACGTAGGTTTTATTTCAGTTTTTTTTTTTATCTCACCATCAGGAATTTTAATTATGGCCGCCCCTTTTTTCTGTTTACAATAAAACCAATCCGCTGCAGCCGCACATATCTGTTTATTTACAGGGCTAGCGAGGAACTATTGGGATAAATAAGCCATCGGGAATGTTAATGCGGCTAATTACGGCGCTCGGTTTTGATGAGCAAATTATTTAATGGTGTAAAGACAGACTGTCAATCAGCCGGTGCTGTTTTTAGGCTTTTTTCCTCCGTTTGTAAATGAAAATACAATTTAATTAAACATTAAACATCAGCTTTTCTCCGAGCCCTTCATGTCTGAGCGCATTCCTCTACACGCTTTAATATTCCCAAATGTTTTTCATTCTTTATTTTCTCATGCTTTATCTTTCCACAGTAGTTTGATGCACTGCGTTTTACAAACCGAGGACAGACGACGGCTCCGTAAACACTGAATCATTAACCCGAAAAACTTTCAAAGCAAAAAGTTTTTATTCCACAATAAATTGCATAGTATTTGTGCAGTGTCTGTGTGTATCTGTGCTGGATTTGGGCAGTGTCTCTACAGTGTTTGTGTGTTAGTTGAGCAGTATTTGTTTGGTATTTGAACAGCATGTGTAAAGTGTTTGTGCAGTATTCATGCAGTGTTAAATTGTAAATTATTCATTTGCGCAATGTTTGTGTAGTCTTTGCGAAGTGTTTGCACAGTATTTGTACAATGTTTGTTCCTTGTTTGCACAGTATTTGCGCAGTATTTGTACAAGGTTTGCGCAGTGTTTGAGCAGTATTTTTTTGGTATTTGAACAGCATGTGTACAGTGTTTGTGCAGTATACATGCAGTGTTATTACAGTATTTGTGTGGTGTTTGTACTGTGTTCATACAGTGTTGTAAGGTATTTGTAAAGTGTTTGTCATATTTGTATAGTATTCATGCAGTATTTGTACAGTGTTTGCGCAATGTTTGTGTAGTCTTTGCACAGTATTTGTTCTGTATTTGTGCAGTATTTGTGCAGTATTTGTGTGTATCTGTGCTGGATTTGTGCAGTGTCTCTACAGTGTTTGTGTTAGTTGAGCAGTATTTGTTTGGTATTTGAACAGCATGTGTACAGTGTTTGGGCAGTATTCATGCAGTGTTATTACAGTATTTGTGTGGTGTTTGTACTGTGTTCATACAGTGTTGTAAAGTATTTGTAGAGTGTTTGTCATATTTGTATAGTATTCATGCAGTATTTGTACAGTGTTTGCGCAATGTTTGTGTAGTCTTTGCACAGTATTTGTTCTGTATTTATGCAGTATTTGTGCAGTATTTGTTCTGTATTTGCACAGTATTTGTTCTGTATTTGTGTAGTCTTTGCGCAGTATTCGTCCAAGGTTTGTGCAGTATTTGTGCAATGTTTGTTTTGTATTTGCGCAGTCTTTGTTCCTTGTTTGCACAGTATTTGTACAGTCTTTTGCAGTATTTGTGCAGTCTTTGTTCCTTGTTTGCACAGTATTTGTACAGTCTTTTGCAGTATTTGTGCAGTCTTTGTGCAGTATTTGTGCAGTATTTGTGCAGTATTTGTTTTGTATTTGCACAGTATTTGTACAGTCTTTGCGCAGTATTCGTCCAAGGTTTGTGCAGTATTTGTGCGGTGTTTGCGCAGTATTTCTCATCCATGAGAAAGCTAAGGTTACTCCAATCGCCTCATGTTCCTGTCACAGATTCCTGCACTGTCTTTAAATCTGATTTGTGTTCTGCTGGCAGGTATTACATGTATTACATTATGAAACACAGGTTAATGTGAGTGTTGCCTGTCTCTGTTTAAAGGATCTCACTCACTGACTAGTGATCTTTGGCCCTCAGGTATTCAGGATGGCTTCAACGTCCACGAGGAGACGTGCGGAATGCCGACATCTGCTGTAGACCAGGCAGAGGAACAGCTGGAGCGACTCCCATCGCCCTCGGCCCAATATTTTCCTCCTCTATTAGGACCCGGTCCAAAAGGAGTGTACGTCGGGGGACGTCGAACAGCAGCACAC
This sequence comes from Notoglanidium macrostoma, assembly GCA_030068235.1. Classification (NCBI taxonomy): domain Eukaryota; kingdom Metazoa; phylum Chordata; class Actinopteri; order Siluriformes; family Auchenoglanididae; genus Notoglanidium; species Notoglanidium macrostoma. The sequence goes on from JAQQZR010000007.1 coordinate 23,049,789, forward strand.
CTCCTGCTCCATTACCTCCTCGGTTATCAACTTTCTGCTGAAATGAGTTTCAGAGTGTAATCACATCATTTACCTGAAATTACCTGCAACAAAGTTTTCCTTCAGGTCCTGGTACAGGCCGTGTAAGGCACAAATCATGGCTTTGTATGAAATAAATTACATTTATCCCACAATTCAGGATTCTGATTGGTCAGGAGGTGTTGATTAATTTTCCGAAACAGCAGCTCTGACAGTTGCACATCGCAGATTTATGTACATAAATGCACTCGATCAAATATGTTATCTTTTCTATAGTAAAAGCTCTTCCGCAGGGACTCATACGGCAGACGCTCCACTGATAATAAACAAATTAAGATGTTTATGTAACATTTATGTAAGGAGTCTCCAGTGTCAGTGTTTTGTAACAGTCAGAGCTTCACGGTCCAAAATTTTCAGGGACAGAGGAGTTCACGCTTTTTTTATGTTTTTAAATTCAATACCAAGAAAAAAAGAGTGGCTGGTCTGGGAACGACTGTTTATAGCTGCTATAATATACATGAGAACAGGAACTAACTTTCCCTGACACTAAATGCAACAATTTATAAAAAACACAATTAATTGAAAAAAAATCCTTGTGGTATAAGAGGAATAAAACAGTTAGGAATGTGCTGTTATAGGAAAATCATCACATTCCGAGTGGTAATAATAACACACTCCCTCGGTGCTGTACTATGTGTGAACGAGTGTGTAATGTCTTTAATATTGTTTAGAAATGTAAAATATATATATTTAGAGTGGGATTGCATCATTAATTTCAAAGATCAGTGGGACCACATGGAACCGTCTCATGCTACGTAAGAAATATGATAAGAATATGATTGCCATGTCCTCTGGAAAGGTTTCGCCATCACGTTACAGCTGTGTGTAAGCACCCAGCACACGTGGGCCTCCGCTTTGTTCCTCCTGGGTTGTTCAGGGCTCGGCGGTACGAGCACCATTACACCTGACAGCGCTTTCACTTCCACACACATTGGTGTGACAGCAGAGCTTCTCCAAGGTGGATAATTGTATCCCAGGTCGGCAGCTCGCTGCTTATTATTGATTCATGGTGAACAGAATGAACTGCTCTTGAATGTATAAAAATATGCTTAAAAGGCCATTTTTGTAGGCTAAAATCGCAGCTCACCAAATGACGGGCTTTTGTCACTGGCAGCTCCCACTTGCCTGCCAGCTCTGCTTTTAAGGCTTTGGCAGCGAGGACGCAGTCTATATTTAAAGGACCTGACAGGTCGGACAGTAATGCAGTTGTCTGGGCTTTTATTTCCTACCCTGAGATCTGCTTTGCAAAGTCATGGCGCATTAGGATGAAGCTCGCTTGGCACGAAGAAGCAGGAGGCACTTCTAGCTGGAAATTATTGATTTGTTTCGGAAATAAAGTTTTATTTGCTTGTTATATCTATACAGCGTTATTTTT
>JAQQZR010000007.1:23081596-23098140 GCA_030068235.1 Notoglanidium macrostoma
TGTGTGTGTTTGTGTGTGTGTGTGTGTGTGTGTGTGTGTGTGTGTGTGTGTGTGTGTGTGTGTGTGTGTGTGTGTGTTAAATGCATCAGTTCATAAACTTTATTTTTTTAATTTCTTAGCCAGGCTGATGTCTCACAATTAAAAGAGTTTTTATATCCAGCCTGAAATCAAAGCTGATTTTTTTTTTTTGCCTTCATTAAACTTTCTCTGCCTTTAAACAATATTCTGATATTTCTCTTCCTAATATGTAAACAACATGATTTACTGAAGTGAACTGTTTCCCTTCTGCATGTTTCTGAATTAGAAGTGCGGTTCGTAACACTCTATGAGGGCTGTATAAACTGTATAATGACATAAAAATATTCATAATAGTATAAATTGTTCAAGAAAGTGAACTATTTACTATATTGTAAATAGTGCTTATAACCAGGGTTTGGAGGGTTATTTTAAAATGCATTCTGATACAGTTACTAATTACTTGCTAAAAATGTAGCCAGTAACTTAATCTAATTACCACTAAATGACAGTAATGTAACTGATGACGTTCCGTTACTTTTGGATTCCTCAATTCCAAATATGAAGATGATGATGTAATTTTCTCAACTGGAGGCAGAACCTGCTCTGTACTGTGATGTTGTTCCCCTTTTCTGATTTAAAGACAGATAAAAAGGTGAGATTTCCACCCAGTGAACACATTTTTTCACCAGAGACCATGATAATGACTTGGTGAGTATAAGATCAGCTCTGATTTCACTCCAGACCCGAGCGGTGATGTGAGACACGGGACCTGCTGTAATGTGGCACATGGGCAGGTGTTATTTAGGGCTAAAACTACAATAAATCTTTTTTTTTATAATTATTTATTTATTTGATTATTTTTTAGTGTTAATCAAATAATCTTTCCTTGATTTATTCAATTGTTGTTTTTTTAAAAAAATATTATATACAAAAGATATTAAAAATATTTATTTGCAGCATTTTAATCAGCACTACAGACCTTTTCCTTAACTAGGTTTAATTAAACAGCAGGTCACAAATTACTGCATTAGTGTTATTTATCAGATAATCTGTCACAGCATGAGAATATGATCAGGTGCTCATGTGGACCAAATGAATGTTGATCCTCATCAGCAGAAGCATTATATATGACTGGTGCTGAATAAACACTTGACTGACTCAAGGTGACAGGATTATGCACATTGTTCACTACTCATCACTTTTTAATCACTTACCACACTTTCTGCAGCTGTGTGTCGGTATTTCAAGCCATGATTTGTTCAAATGTCAAACATACAAATTCAAAATAAAGATAAATATCAGCTGCCTGTTTCTCTCACTGAAACTCTCCGATGCTAAGCTCATTTTGCTTGCTGTGTGCGCGCACGAGGTGAATCATTTTCAGTGTGTGGAATCGACTCCAAAGATTGCATTTAACTCTTAATTTTCAATGCCCAAGATTAGCGAATCGACTCTTTTTGGAATCGACTTGTGAACCGAAAGTAGAGACGGAAAAATAGGCTAGTTTAACTTTTTACTTTTTTAAGCTAACTGATTCAAAAAGCTTCGCTAGTTGCTGCTTATTAAAGCATAACAAAGCTGTTCTGGACATTTCAAGCAGGAACATCACGCTTCTCCTCACATTCCCATTAACCAATGATGATATTACTGACATTAAAACACGTCATGAGGCCTGCAGGATAGTGTACTGTAAAGAGTTTCAGACCATTTTGTTGATATACTGTATGTTGTATTGTAAAATATATGTAAAAATCTGTGGGGTTTTTTGGCTATCATGTAAGAAAACCTGTTATAAAACCCTAATCCATCCAAAACATATTTTAAGCAACCACTATCTTCTTTCCATCACAAACTCGCTTTTTATAATGTAAAGTAAAGAATTTATAGTCAGAATGTAACGACTCCTGGTCTCCTCCATTCTACAGCGCAATCGAATGATCTGTTTCTATAGAGATATGCGAACGAAACACACAAAATGGACAAGTTTAAATCCTGACGTTGTTAGTTTGCTGTTGTCACAGCAACACAAGGACGTCACGTAAAGAAGATGCACATTCATAATAAAACAAACAAACTAGTGACGTCGCTACAGCAACCAGCGGCCAGCTCCCGTCACTTCAGGCTTCCTACTGGCGGAGTGAATGCAAACAGAAACAGCTCTTGAAGGTGTGTAGTTCTCAGGTGAGCTCCAAATTGTGTAGTCCATAGAACCATTTGGTCCTTTGGTCCCACAAGCACCTTTGTTGTAGAACACACACTTTTCCCAATCCAATCAAGTTCTGATGGATAAAACCAGAATCTCCTTCGCCTCAAATACACTGGATTGGAATTTCCGTCTACAGCTGTGTACGATGCTTTGATGTGAGCTTGCTAATTATACAAACAAAGTAATAACAATAGAGTGTGTTTGTGTGTGTGTGTGTGTGTTTACTTCCACGCAAAGCCTTAAGCCATACACACTTCCGGGACGTGCACCGCTCTCCGATGGATCGTGGAGGGATTTCCGGATGAACACCACAAACAACAAATAAACGAACAACAATAATAAAAAAAAGATATTCTCAAAGCACGGTGATTAACAAACGCCTGGAAGTTCGTCAGGAAAGAAAGTAAGGAAAAGAGCAAGAAAGTGTGACTTTTTCTCTTTGATCTCGCTGATTACGGTTTGCGCCAGAATCTCGATCGCTTCAGGACAACATCCTCTTCACAATAATTCTGGATGACAATCTGAACTAATTCCTCTCATCATTAGGTTCAGCTCTCAAAGGATTCGTTTCTACTTTAAGAAACTTTTTTTTTCACGTTGCTCTCCTTTAAAGAGGTTCTCCGTTAAGAGCTCGGAGATAACAAGCTCATTTTCTTCATGTAGCTGTAAACAAGAAAGACTTTACAAAATACAAAAAGACAACGGCTCTGAATTTTTGATGTTAGATAAAGCTCTGTTCTTCAGTTGAAAAAAGGTTTTTTTTTCTCTTCTTCTTGAGAGGCCCGAGCTTCGCCAGGTGCATTAGTGCCATGTTCATTTTGAAATCAGAGTCCAAATAATGAGCAGTTAATTATTGACAGGGCCGTGATGAATTTTTAACGGAGGCGCCGGGGTTTCACTTTGTTGGACGTATGTGTGGAGGAGAGGATTGAGAGAGAGAGAGAGCGATGGCCTCTGACACAGAATATCTGCTCCTGTTCACGCCTTGTTTAGTTCAGCTCAGAGGTTGGGAAGTACACAGAGTCCACATGTAGGTACACATGATCATACGGTTTAACAATCCGTAACTGTAGAAAGGTTTTGCTCGCTTTGTACACAGATGCTGTTTTACTTACTCACTGCATAGCGTTCACTACATAGAACACTCAGAAGGGGATAAGAACAGATTGCTGTTGATGTGTTTCAGACACTAGGGGGCGTTACGTTGCTAATTATGTGGCAAATATTCTTAATTATTATCTCTGTCGAATAAACAAACACCAGAACATGGGCACCAACGTTGCCCTTCACAGCTTTGAAATAAAAATTTATAAAACTTTTAATATGTCAGGACCTGCTCCTCATGGCACAACCGATGGACTCGGCCGCTCGCGTAGTGCTTCTGATGTCTCGTTGCGCATCGCGCATTGTGGTGCGAGCAACCGAGGACTACAGCTCCAACTGATTCAAAAAGCTTCGCTAGTTGTCACTTAACAAAACATAACAAAGCTGTTCTGGACAATTCCAGCAGGAACATCACGCTTCTCCTCACATTCCCACAAACCAATGATGATATTACTCACATTAAAACACAAGGTACGTCATGAGGCCTGCAGGATAGTGTACTGTAAAGAGTTTCACACTGTAGAGAAAGTCCTGCTGATGTTCCTGCTCCTCCATTTCACTCTAATGTGTTTTTATGAAGTGACGCTGCGCGTGCGCCAGTGTGTTTTTATAAAGCAGCTCAACTAATAATTAAATTATTAGCAATTTTTATTATTGATTTGGCTGATTAGTTGTTTCAGCTTACACATTTTAATATTGTAATCCTGTAAATACTCCCTGTTTTTACTAAAAGTAAGTGTAATCTGATTGCAGCTTTTTTCTGTAACTGTAATGGAATACAGTTTCCGTTTTGTGTATCCTACAATGCAATGTTCCATCTATTCCGTCACTCCCCAAGCCTGCGGACGACAGGCAGACGGACAACTCAATAACACCACCACCTAGTGATAAAAACGTTCATTTTTGCTCAAAACCTGATTTTTCATCATCAGATTATTGGTTGTTTGCTATAATTCCATTAAGTTTCCAACATGCTGATGGGTTTGCATAAAAAAATGAAGTAATCGTTAACACTCAACACGAATCCTGCCTCAAAAGACCACATGATAAAAAAATAAACACGCCACCACCTGACACAACGCTGTGTGACATCAAACACAAAAAATGTGCGCTAGTTAGCATGTTTTGTCATGGATGTTATGACATTTCCTGACAACTGCTATAATGCATGACAAAATAGGTGTTATGAATCCAGTTATTCAGAATGACCAGATAACGAGTTCTGAACAGATCCTTACACAGATAGGAATAGGACGAGGACTACTCACTTTTTTTCTTAAAAAGATCCACAGGAGGTCAGACGCGTTCACGGGCCTCTGGTTGAGACGAGAGCTGTGATTCTGCATGCGGACAAAAGTGTTTCACTTCAGATATTAACACAAACATTCATGTGAAAGAAACAAATGTGCAAACATTAACATCAAAATTAGCATGAACATTAACATGAACATTAACACAAGCATTGAAATGAACATTTACACAAACATTAACATGCACATTAATGTCAACATTTACACAAACATTAACATGCACATTAATGTCAACATTTTCACAAACATTAACACGCACATTAATGTCAACATTTACACAAAGATTGATGCAAACATCAATGTGAGCATTAACACAAACATTAACACAAATGTGCAGTACTGTGTGCTACATTTACAGAGTTCGTTCCTACATCCTGGTGATATGGATTGGAGAGAAGTTCCATAAGTGTGTGCCCCCTCAGACGATCAGAAGCTCTTCTCGAGTCTGCTAAACGGTTTAAAATACTTTACAGCGAGACTCCATTTCCTCAGTCAGGAGCCATGAATTCTGCTCAGGTTAACACGCCCTTTGTAGCGCTCGAGTGTGTAATTTGCAGGCCTCCGCTCCTGTACTGCGAGCGACCTGCTGCCATCTGAGATCTAAATTAAATCCTCTGGATTCTGTTATTTATTGGGCCGAGAGAAATATGGGTTTGTACCAGAGCCAGTGAGGTCATGAGTTACCTGAAGACTCAGTGTATTGTATCTGTATTTGTCAGTGTGTGTGTGTGTGTGTGTGTGTGTCCCTCCTGTGTAGATGTGGATGATGGTTTATTCCCCCCGATCCTCACAGGAGACCCCCTGCGTGGCTTCTGACAGCTGAGAAATGTCATTACAGCTCGATGATGAATAATAGAATCGACCACACCGTCACTGCGTCCCTCACCTTAAATCCAATTAACGCCGCTGAAGGTCATTTAACGATCTTAATGAGATCACGTTTAAGCTTTTCACCACAGCTATAGTTGCCCTGTATCTGCGTGCAAATTAAGAATTTTAAAAAATCATTTCTTTCTCTCCAAAAAGAAACACAGAATGAAGTAGGAAATCCCTCCATTTTGGGAAAACAACCCACAAAGCGTGTGATAAGTCATTGAAATTGAAATGACGTGTGCTCAAAGGGCGTTTTGTCGCCCCGTCGTACGTTCACACAATGTAAAATTAGCGTTCATACACCACAATGCGTTTAGGAGCGACAGAATGCGAGTGTTGCTCCAATTTGCGGATCATTTTCCTCTTTTCACACCCAAACACGCATCCGTCTCAGAAAACAGCAGCTCGGGCGGTTTGCAGGTGGAGACGTGCGAATAGTCGTCGCACAACCGTATTTTCTTTTTCTTCTTCTTGTCTCTGATTTTATTTATATTCCGAGCATTCCAGCTGTCAGCCCTCGTTAATGCGCGTAAGAAATTACATCAGAGTGCATAAAGAGGTGTGTGATTAATTCATACAGCGCATATAGGAGGGAGTTTCACAGGTGCGGCGGGTTTTAGGCAGAGCGCGAGGTGAAAGACGCCGAGTTAATGACTCACGTGTACTCCTCAAGTGCATTCCTTCATCACCGTGATTTCCACATTTCGTGTCATACAGCCTATCTAGTGTAAGAGTCTGTGTTTAAACTTCAATTTTAATATATTTTACAGTTCAATACAGCAGCCTGCATGGAATTCTGGAAAAATATTCAACATGCTACAAAATATACTCTGTTGAATCACCTTACTGCATTATCATTATCTTTACTGTCAAAATGGATGCTAAATCAGTTAGCAAGGCAGCAAAGAAACCTTGTCTTCCTTTTTTCTATCACTTCTTTCATTCTGCTGTTCTATGTTTTTGATTAAATTAAATTGAATTAAAAATTTAGCTTCAATTATTTTAGCAAAGCAGTGTAAGTGAAGCAGGTTTAAACTGGCCCTAAAGCTCGTGATGCTAAGCAATGTTAGCCTAGCTAAGTAGCTAATGTTTGCTAGGTAGCCTAATATTTTAAATACTATAGATTGCTTTCTTGTTTATTTTTTTTTTTATCTTGTGTTCTTATGTGAACTGATGAAATGACACATCAGATTTCAGTTCAGATTTTTGACTTATTTTAAGAACCAATATAGAGATTATAACAACAACAACAACAACAACAACAACAGTTTTGCTCTTTATTTAAAAATACAGTACAATTTGCCATTAGTGTAGCTATAAAAATGCTGCAAAATTACATTTATTTAGTTGAATTAAATAAGTCAATAAGTAAATTACAAAATAATAATCATTCAATTATAATTTTAGGATTTCATCATAAGTATTAAATCATTATTAAGTAATAGTCTATAATTGTTTCATTCCTATTTATTTTTTAAATGATTCATTTTAAATCTGACAAAAATGTACTTTCCAAAAAATGATTTTTGACAGTTTGAACTAAAAATCTGTTTTCTGAGAACTCTTAATATGACGTGGTGATTTTCCACAAAGAATGAATTCTGGTAGCGTCTGAAATTTTGGACCAAAATCTCCACAATCTCAGACTGTAAATGTTGCTTTTAGGCAAAATGCGTAAAAAAAATCACCCACAGGAGCAGCACTGCACTGTAGAACTATCATGAGAGAATTTACTCATAAAATCTGATCAGAATTTCACCAAAATTTTCTCTTCATCATCTCTTACCGAACGTTTCTCATCATCCTGAGCTGAGCGACTACGAACGTGTTTTAAACCCACAAAATGTTTGATTTCTCCCACAATCAGGCCGTGATTAACCCAAATCAACGATTCCCTCCGTTTTAACCTCGTGTCAACACCAATCAGCGTCTTAAAGTGAGATAATCAGAGCTCGTGCCATGCAGATTCGGTCCTGTCCTGTGTGAGTGGCCTGCGTGGACTTTTTTCTCCTACCTATTAGCAGTGTAGGCAGGATGCCAAGGCCTAAACGGAGGGTTAATTTTCTTAATTGGCTGTGAAAACAGGTAAGGGAAGTCAGGCTTTAATTAGTCCTGCACGGCTTTAACGATGTAATTATTTAAGAGGCCGTGGCTTTGTTTGCTGCTGACACGAGGGAGGGTCGGAGACGGATGGAGCCGAACGCTGGTCGCTCTTTTTCATCTTTATTTTAATGAAGTCACGCTAGGGAAAAAAGCAGACGGTGAGCAAACTGAAATGATGTTAATACAAGAACAATTTGGATTCATAATTCTGCTGAATTATTCAGTACAGTTGCATAAAATTATGAGGAAAAATGTCTCGGGGAACTTTTGTTCTGAGTTTTGAGAAGGTTTAAAGGAACTCTCTTCACAGAAATCTGTGTTGACTGTCAGAGGAAGATGTAATAATAGTAGTAATAATAATAATAATAATAATAATACATTTAATTTATACTGCAGTTTTCATTTGAGGGAAAACAGGAAAAACAATATGATACATCTTCGCTTATGACACAAAAAGAAAAAAATACTAAAATGTGTCCACAATGTAACTAAAACGAGTGAAAGAATAAATAACGGAATGAAATAGCACAACATATGGTGTATATATATATTCTTTTCATGTTTTGAATGGGACTTTATAAACAACAAAAATGTTACTAAGATACAAAAAGTATTCTAATAGTAATGCTGCGTTTAAAGGTCATGCCTCGTAACCGCTGATGAGGAAAAAACAAAAAATGCCCCCTTACTCACAATTAATTCCTGGAAACTCAGAGTTCAAATCAAAATGGCCGCCCAACAGTATCAGCAGTAAACACAGCAGTTAGCACAGCAGTAAACACCCCTCTTCCCTTCAAATGAGTTACACTATATATAAACGTATTAGCTTTAGACTGATCAACATACAGGCTTGTTCACTCTAAATCCATAACACTGACTCTACAGTTCACTGCTCTGAGGAAAATATACACATAACTCAGCTGGCTAGCTCATTGCTAACAAAAGATTCACACGGGACCCGGTCCCAGTACAACTCCATAAAAAAAAAATAAAATCCATAAAAAGTCATTTGACCAGCCATAGGATAAAAACTGCAACTACTACAAGCACAGACGACTTCATGCTTTCTCCAGTTGGACGGTGAATGTTTTAGGCAGTGATGAAGTTTGTGCAGTAAACAGAGCAAACATTTAAAACGTTACGAATCTTTCTTCATTACAAAAATCTCAACCCTGGACTTCAGATGTGACCCTGGTTAGGAATCGTCATTGTTACACGCCGTAGCTGTCATTACCACCGCCGAGTTCACGCTGAACTGTTCAAACATGCAGCAAGCACTCAGAACCTGAGCGTAGGAGCCGTTTACTGTCACTGGGTTTCTCCTGAGATGAACACGGCGTACGGCCTTTCACGTTTTAGAAAAGAAAAAAAAGAAAATTTATCTTCAAAGATAAAGTATGACTTCAAAGCTACGCTTCAGGGAAATGAGTAACAAGAACCTTCATAGAAATGTAGTGGAGTCAAAAGTACAATATTTGTCTTTCAGACGTAGTGGAGTGAAAGTCAAAAGTTTCTGAAAATATAATACTCATGTAAATGCACTTCATTATTGTCCATCCTGGTAACAGTAAACTTCTGATATAAGCTGTGTACATGTCGATATTAATACACATCGTCTTTTGCTAATTCTTTATAAAATTCTAATTTAGGAGAGCGGATTGCTTTCTGAATTCAGACTTAAGTTGAAAAATGTTTATTCTCAACCAGACAACTTAAAATGATCACATGAAGCAGACGATATTAAACTGTTTGTAAATGTTTTTTGTCCCGTTTTCATGCATCTCTTCCTGAGGTTGTTCTGTCAGAAAACTCCCAAATCTACAGATCTCTTAAACGTCTCATCATTATCAAACACGCTCTCTTTATCAGCTCTCATTTCACTCATTTGTGAGGTTTTGTCTTAATTTTAATCAAAACCAAGTGTTTCCGTGAAAAAGCGTTCTCTGCTTTTGGTTTTTAGTTTGTTTGCAGTGCATGTGTTTATTTGTTTTGTTTGTTTACCTGGTTGATTGACCCAAGCCTGTCTACTGATTATTGCTGATTTGGAATTGGTGATATCAGCCAGTTCTTATTCAAATCAACTTTTTAAATGTGTAAAAATGATCTGTATCAAACATTCTCACTCTCGTTTGTTCTGTTTTGTATTTCTGCTTTTTCCTCACTAACTTTTATAGAGCTCTGCAAACTCAAATCTAATTTTCAGACACAATTCAGAAATCAGAAAGCCCTGCATTGTTTTTTGTTTTGTTTTTTGGCCCCTGAGCCAGGCGATCTTTTCTGATTTTGTAATAATACATGTGTAAAATTATTAATTAATTATCCTTCAGCTGATATCTGAAATAATTTTACATTTTACAGTTTTTATATGTCTAAACATTGAGGTCATGGCCATGTCCACGTTTACAAGATGCCAAGATGTGATGGAGAACTTGAGAGAGCTGATTCAGGTTTAAAGGCAAAGAGTCACAAACAATACTGATTTCATTCCTTCCTTCTTTTATTTCTGGTTATTGATCTTTATAGTCCAATTTTATATGTAGAAATGTTTTTACATGAGCAAAGATTTTTGAATAATGCTCTGTATATTTCATTTTTTAAGAAGCTGAAAATATTATTAATAATAATAATAATAATAATAATAATAATGAGAAGAAGAAAATATTAGTAATAATTCTTATTTTAAAAATGCTAATAAATACTATTATTATTATTATTATTATTATTATTATTATTATTATTATTATTTTATCAGTTGTATTTATTTAAAGTAAAGGCTGCTTTTCTGAAGCCCAGACTGAACGTAAGAGAGAGAGAGAGAGAGAGAGCAGGTCTGTTTGGTCTCTTTAGAAAGTGTCGTGTCTATTCTTGCGACATTAAAGACGTACCTGTAAATGTGCTTTTAAGCAGCACCAAGTAAGATGTTTTTTTTCTTTTTCCGGCTGACATCAAGCTGCTAATGATTTTAATGAGAGCTCCTTCCCAAGTCATCTCTTTCTTTCTTTCTTTCCCATTTTTTTCATCGAACACATCACACTAAAACAAAATCAATGCACAAGGATTAATTAGGCCCCTTTTAGACGCCTTCTGCTGTATTTTCACCTTCTTTTCTCACCCTCTCTCCCTCCCTCTCTCTCTCTCTCTCTCTCAGATGAAGGGATGCTGTGTTGTATTTAAACGGTGTTATTTGACATTTAGATGCAAGAGAGGGATAAAAGCCGAGGAGAAAAACAGCAAACACGGGGACAGTTTTTGACAGTTCTTTGTCACGCCATGGGAGAAGAAAGGGGACCGGCTGCGAGATGCGACTTTGAAGCGCCGGAAATTTGTAATGAAAAATTTAAGCTACAAGAGAGAGGGGGTGGAAAAGAAGGAGAAGAAGAAGAAGAAGAAGTAGAGCCATTCATTTAGCTCTGCATACATTAGCTGGACTGGTAATTCAAAGGAGGTTTTTTTGTTCCTGTGTGTTTTTGTAATTTTGACTCTAATAAAAATAAGAGTATTGCTTTGATTTTTTTTTTTTTTGTGATATTGTCTCAGCGACTGGACCTGCGTTAACGAGAAAAGAGGAGAAAATAATCAGGAGGTGTCCTGTCTCTAATGAGAAGGTCATTGCACTTTAATTATCACAGACCGCTCTGCATCAGTCTTTTAAACACACACACACACACACACACACACACACACACACACACGCACGCACACGCACACACACACGCACACACACACACACACACACACGCACACACACACACCTGAATCTGAACCTGAACCTGAACCTCAACATGCTGTCATTACAGAGCAATATTGTAAAGTGCATCATCTACATTCGTAGAACATATCGAACCCTCAACTGAACCGCTCTTCGGTTTTTTGGTCATCCGTCTTAAAACATCCATTAAAGGTTCTATGTGAAGGACAATGTATGTCTGAAAGCTTCTGTTTCCTTATGTTTTGGAAGCTAAGAACCCTTAATTGGCTAACGAACCCTTGATGACTCCCTTTTTCACCCCTAAGATTCCATTTGTCTGAATCAGTGAAATTGATTCTTTTGATTCAGTTGCTAATTGGACATCATTAAACAAACCAAAAAGCAAAAAAAAGTTATGTGTGTGTGTGTGTGTGTGTGAGTGTGTGAGTGTGTGAGTGTGTGTGTGTGAGTGTGAGTGTGTGTGTGTAGGGCTTAAAACATTCTTTTAAATCTCTTATATTCCCTCTCAGGATTACAGTGCCAGAAAGAATAAAAGGTTAAACCTTTAAGTGTTAAGAGTTAAGTGTGTGTAGAAATCACAATTGCCCGAGCACAGAGAACACATAGAGCTAAAAGTAAATAAGTTTAAAATTAGTTGTATCACTTAATTTCTCCAGAACACAGAGCTATAGCTGTGAAGTTTGTCTCAGAAAAAAAAAATCTCACTTCAACTTGAAAGAATACAGTGTTTGATTCATTTCCTACAGTGATTCGATTCAGAATCATTTTCTCACCACAGTTCACTTGGTGAGTGCCTAAATAACTACACACAGGGGGCGAACAAAGTGTGTGTGTGCGTGTGCGTGTGCGTGTGTTTGTGTGTGTGTGTGTGTGTGTGTGTTTAGCTGTAATATCAAGGATATTATATCCTCATACCAAGATTCATATATTTACTCCTAATTTTCCCGTAAGTCGGTATATAAATAGGAAAACCTTACAAAACCCATAATTAGTCGTGACACCCCGTTAATCATAATTAAATTCACGTTAGATTTACTGTACATCTCAATTATCTTAAAGATTAAAGATAATTATTAATGTAATAATATGCAATACAACATGCACATGTATACATTTATTGTTAATTCTTTCAAATTGACTCATTAATTATTCACCACCTCATGAATATTCAAATAACGTCCATCTTGGAGAAAGTGAATTATCAGAGCATATGCATTAGCTAATGTGCATTATATATTCAATACAGCTGAGTATATATGTGTCCGGTCATATCCAGTCAGGTGTTCAGTCTAACAGGTGAGTTCTGCGCTCCGGCCAGTAAGGTGCGGCAGGTGAAATTGTTCAAAACTCAATTTTGGCAAAAATCGGTTGATAAAGACCTTATCTTCCTGATCCTTCAACAGAATTGAGAATGATTTATCCTGAATGTTGTTTTAAAGTGCCTTAATGAACACTATCCAAGCTGTGACTGAGTTTCGACAGAAAAACATCCTTTTTTTCACTATAAGGCCGTGCTGCTGACGAAGTTATTTTTAGGGGTAGCAGGAAAGTCCTGGTGTCAAACCGAGGCTCAGGATTCCCTCTTTATTATTACGTCATGGATTCCTCATTTAAATATTCTAAAAATAAGATTATGACTGAGTTTTCCAAGGCCCTCCTTGTAAACAAACTCGCACTGTTGCTATGGTGACATGGACATGATACAGGAATACACTTGGTATCAAAATGCAGCTTTTTGAACCAGGAACCTGAAAATATGCAGAACTCAAATCATCCAAAATGAGTCTTCATACCTGATACCGGGTCACAAATATCAAATATTGAGTTCATCTCGGACTGCTATACACACTGCAAAAGTTCTTTATAATGCATTAATACAGAATGTATAAGAAGACTTATGAGGTAACCGAGTTTATGTGATGTTTTTATATAAAATAGAAAAAAAAACTTGGTGAACAAACATGAAATATTATTGAAATATTACTGAATTGTAGAAGATTTATTGTAGCCGATTTGACGTCATTTCTCTCCTGCATACAAAGTTCACATGAAGTTTATATCTTTTTATACAATAAGTTATTAGGGCTAGAGTTGATGTTTGTAACTTTGAATATTTATAACAGTTACATTTTTGTTAAAAGACTCTTTTTTATATTTGTATGCGATCATGTTGCTTTTTTATGTGGAAGGAAATGTGTGTAACTCCTGCTGTATGCAGATTTCTCTGCTTGGTTTTAGCAGCTTCATGTTCAGCTATTAGTGCTTGCTGTATAGAAGGGGCTGGTAATAGCAGGTCTGGTGTCATGACTGCAGCGTGTGTGTGTGTGTGTGTGTGTGTGTGTGTGTGTGTGTGTGTGTGTGTGTGTGTGTGTGTGGGAGCTCCATCTCCCAGCCTCTCTGACAGCACTGTGGTTAGATAGGTGGAGTGTTTGTAGTGTACATGCTACAGGGTTTCTGGGAAAATAAACCTCCTCTCTGCTTTCCTTAATTTCATTTCACACCGAAACCCAGAGACAGATTCTAATTACAGACGGAGGGGCAAGGGGGTGAGGGCAAGAGGGGGCAAGGGGTGGGGGGTTAGGGGATGAGGGGATGAGAGGATGAGTATATAAGGTACGAGGGGATGAAAGGATGAGAAGATGATGTATGAAGGGATGAGAGGATGAAATAGGAGGATGAGGAAATACAGAACAAGGAGGTATAGTATGAGAGGATGGAGAGATAATGTAGAGCAGATGAAAGGAGGAGGAGATAAGGTACAAGAAGATGAGAGGAGGATGTGGAGATAAGATGCAAGGGGATGAGAGGATGAGGAGATGAGGAGATAAGGTTTAAGGGGATGAGAGGATAGGCATAGGGGATGTGTTGGGAAAGAAACATGTTCTTTATGAAAAAGAAGAGCCTGGATCTGAAATTGTAGTAGTTTATCAGCTGTGTGTAATTTCCAGCATTAATCCTTCACAGGTCGTTGGTTAGATTCAGCGCTACTGCCAGACCCAAACAAGAGACAGCTCAATCTCTCTCTTTCTCTCTCTCTCTCTCTCTCTCTCTGTAACTCTCCCTCTCTCTCTCTCTCTTTTTCTCTCTCTCTCTCATTCTTCCATCGGTTTTTGACATTTATTAAGAAATAATTAAAAATGTGCGAGACGAGTCTCAGGCTTTTGTACAACGACATTGAAAAACAAATCATTTATTCATAAAGCACAAACAGGGTTGGGGAAAATAGCATATGTATTTTATTATTTATGACATTTTTTAAAACGGTTTTAATTTATACAGTCCTGTGATTAAATTTTTTTTGCAAAGATTCATGCAAAGAACAAGAAGTGGAAATTTTGTGCTTGCAAACAACCTGAAATTGTAAAAGCTACATAAGACAGAAATACCACACCGCTGCCAAATTCTGGATTCTGATTGGTCAGAAAGTGGTGATTAATTTTCCACAACAGAAGCTCGTTATGATTTATTTATTTATTGTTATCGTTTACATAGTACCAGGTCATTCAGAGGGACTCGTACAGTGAATACTGCAGTAATAAAAATAAACGGATTAATAAAACAGGCGTAGTTGTTGATATGGTGAAGGAGACATTTATTTACTGTTTATTGATGGAAGGAGTCTCCAGTGTCAGCGCTTAAAGTCAGAGATAAAGCTGAACTTTAAGTTTCCCCACATCTTCAGGCAGAGGAGTTTACCCTTCTTTGTGGTTTATAGCTGCTACAATTCAAGTAAAAACTCGTTTCATGGACATTAAATGTAACTATAAATGAATAAACAGTATGTCGTGTCATTCTTTAATAAATAAAATTGTAATTGTTTGTTAGATATTATATTTATGTTTAGATTACACTCCATGAATCTTATGGTCCTTCCTGAGCGACAGGATCGTTAGGAAAAATGCTAAACTACCGTAGTGTCTTATCATATTAAGAAATGAATGCTTTAAGAACTTCAAAGTACCATTAAAGAGAGAATTTATATCCGGCTTCAGAGGCACAATAAAATACCGATTTTTTTTTGTTTTTTTTGGTTTATATGTTGACAAAGAGCACCACATGTCCTGAAAACATGTTCTCTTCTGTTCAACCTTTATAAAAAAAAATCAAAATTGTTCTCGTGAAACATGTCGAAGGTCACATTTTCCCCCACGGTATTATTTCTTTTCAGACCACCGTCGGTGCTCTATTCAGCTGTAAGTCGGTAAAAGTAACCCAGCTGATGAAAGGCTTTTTAGTGTTTTGCCTCCATTCAGCGATTTGTTCTTTACACTACCTGCATCAATAGCACAAGTTACTACATCCGTGATGGAGAGGGAAGAATCGAGGTCATGACCATTGCTACACATACACACACACAGACACAGACACACACAGACACGATGGGTTTTTCTGCCACTGGTGTGTGTGTGTGTGTGTGTGTGCCTGCACGCAGTGTGTCGTGCGGCCCCGCTCTCCCCTGGGTGTCGCTGTAAATGTATTCACTCCGACAT
Source organism: Notoglanidium macrostoma (assembly GCA_030068235.1). Classification (NCBI taxonomy): domain Eukaryota; kingdom Metazoa; phylum Chordata; class Actinopteri; order Siluriformes; family Auchenoglanididae; genus Notoglanidium; species Notoglanidium macrostoma. Next base: position 23,097,410 of record JAQQZR010000007.1, read on the forward strand.
CTAACCTCTCCTCCAGCATTTCCCCGACCGCTCTATTATCATGACGTTCTGTGAACATAGTGCTCTCTGAGCAAGAGGTTCCCATAAAAGAATGATCAGGAGAAGCTTTCAGATTCGAGTCGGCGCTAAAGACGGGCCTCTTTGTCGAACAAAGTGGAAATGCGCACCTGTTGAAAGCCCCGGTGGGCCACGCCGACGTTCGCATGCTGCATTATGTGCCGTATTATTTATACACCACTGTCAGACTCTAATACTGCATCAGAGTCTCACTGGAGCACTTCCTGTCATCTTCTGATCGCTGGTGGCCCAAAGTTACTCCTAAAGACCGCTGGAGCTCACGGGGGAGACGCCGAGACGAGACGAGACGAGCGTGGAGGTGTTGACATAATGCATCTGTGTGATAAGCATTCTTTTTCATCTCGTCCTCCACATGGTGCTCCAAAATCCCTGAATTTTTTACGACTGCATTAACAGCATTTTCTTTTTCTGAATGTGAAAATAGTCTGTCGTTTTCTGCCTTTATTCCTTTTCCTTTCTTTTTTTCTCTTTCGTGCTCCACCTGGTAAAGTACCAACACTTCAGTTGGGCCTGAGAAAATATACACCGTGGGTTTAGCTATAGGAATGCTGGTTTTATTAAAACTCTAGCTAAATGCTCTCTCTCTCACTCACACACACACACACACACACACACACACACACACACACACACACACACACACACACACACAC
>JAQQZR010000007.1:23112311-23123405 GCA_030068235.1 Notoglanidium macrostoma
TGTGTGTGTGTGTGTGTGTGTGTGTGTGTGTGTGTGTGTGTGTGTGTGTGTGTGTGTGTGTGTGTGTGTTTGCTCAGCTGAGAGCTAGGCCTTTTTTGGGTTTTTTTTTTTACATCTCTAGGCACTTCCTTAAGCGAACACTTGTGCTTCACACTGTCAGAGTGCTCCTTTACTATCAGAGCTGTATTAGGGGAATGAAAACACACACACACTCACACACAGAGAGAACGAGGGAGAGAGAGAGAGAGAGAGAGAAAGAAAGTTGTGAACCTGTTCTTGCATTCTACACGGTTGAACGTTTTCCCTTCTGTCTCAGAATTGCTTCCTCGTGACTGTTGATGTTGGAGAAAGTGTTGGATTTGTGCCAGTCGGGAAATTGCAATGTTCTCCATTAATAAATATACATGTTCCCCTTTTTACATGCAAAATACAGCCTCCTCCTCCTCATTGCCTTTCCACAAAAATGATTTTTGTTTTCTACGAAGCTGCCCTTTGATGTGCAACATTCCGTTTGATTTGCTCATTTTAAATTAGGTGTGAATTATTTACGTTGGTTGTTACGGCGTCTCCGGCAACGCTGTGTACACTGTTCATTGTTGAATGTATATTAACATTTTCAAACAAATTCTGGATTCTGATTGGTCATAAGGTGTTAATTAACTTTCTGTAACAGCAACTTATCATTTATCACCATCCTTCACAGGGTCGTGTACAGTGGATGGATCCAATAATAATAAACAGATAAGGAGAAGTAATGTGAATTGTGTTTGTGTAACATGTATGGAAGGAGTCTCCAGTGTCAGCTCTTTGTAACAGTCAGAGGTAAAGCTGGAGCTTGAAGTTTTATGGAGTTTACACTTCTCGAAATCATGCATAAGCTGCATTCTTTTAGACAGAAAGGGAATCAGGTGAGGGAATGATGTCCAAAGCAAGAGGACAGGAAACATTACATGGATAAAAAGTATGATGTGTCATCTTTAATAAATAAAAAATTCGCAAATTGATTTGGTAAAAGAAGAATAAAAGACTAAGGGACATGCTGTTATAGGAAAATAACTTCTATGTGGTAACTAACTCCGCCCCATCGTTGATTATTTTACTATTACAACATGACACACAGTGTTTATTATTATTTATTCATTTGTTGGCGAAGTTTACCCACTAAAAGTGGGAAGTGTAGAAGCTTCATCTACAGTCAAGCCGTAACCTCCTGGCAGAGGCGACCATGTTTTGTGTTTAAATAACTTGGCCAGATTTTGCAGATTACACTCTGATGTTATCACTGTTTGATTTCAAGAATGTTTCATGGCTGAAAGGTGAACTTTTTTTATCAAGACAGCAAGAAAACCTTCAGCGGTTTTTCTAAGTTTAGGATCAGATCTTTGTGTGTGTGTGTGTGTGTGTGTGTGTGGTATTCCTAGCTGACTTTAAAATTTAACAAGTTTAACTCCAAAAAAAATTACATCCAGGACAACATCTATAATCTGTAAAACACAAAACAAGCAAACACTGAAACGTAAACTATAAACCATACATGTGAATTCCTAAACACCACAATTCATGCCTAGTCAGTGTTCTTAACATCTCAGAAAATCAAGTCTCAGAATAAAACTTCTGACAAGACCCCGCCCCCTTCCCTGACATCATAGCCCATCTTAAAGCTACAGTGCACATCTTACAAGAAGCATCATGAAACTGAGAAAATGATGAAAACATTGACTAATATTAGACTAAAATAAAACTGAGCTCCACTGACTAAATCTTGACTTGACCAAAACAAAGCAAAAAGATTAAAAAAAAAAAGTGACTAAAATGTAACTACAATTTTCAGTAAGCGACTAAAACTAAAACTAAATTTAAAATTCTTGTCAAAACGAGCACTGAATGTAATATCCGATGTAAGGCAAATCACCGGTTTATGCGCTAATGAATGTGCTTGTTCTAAAACAAAAAAGTCCATATAGTAACTTTAAGTTGTACAACAGAGGAGTTTACACTTTGGTTTCTCCGTAACATGACAATTTGTGCGTTTTTGTTAGTTTGTTTGTTTGTTTGTTTTATTAATGTCATTAGAGAGAAAAAAGAGAAGCTGTTGAAGGACCGACTGTTCACATCTGCTATAACATAAGTGAGAACAGGAACAAACTAGTTTCATGTTCAATATAACTCTAAACCATAAGCAGTCTGACGTGTCATTGTTTAATAAATAAAAAAAATCATAACTGTTGGTAAACTACTGTTGTAAAAGAGCAACGTTGCTGTTATTAGCATGGAGGTTGCATCTAAGAATTAAATGTTTAGTTGAAATTAAGAAACTGGGTTAGGGTTAGGGTTTATATAAATAAACTTATTACAATTTTGTAATAATTACTATAGAAGTATCTTTTAAAAATATTTTATCTGAATATAAAAATAAAAATCAGTACCATATGTAATTTAAGGTCCGGTATAAAGTTATAATTCATTTTGCCATAAGACAATAAATTTGTCACTTTTAATAGTTCAGATGGAACAGAAAAATAAAAACAAATAAATCACATTTCCATCATCTTTCAAAGATAATAATATTGAGAACAAATGTGATTTATCATTCATACAACGTACAAAATCTTTTTTTTTTTTTTGTCATGTCAATGTCATCATCATAATAATAAAAAAACTTTTCCATATCAGTCAAGCGTTGGGGTTTTTTGGCATAAAAGAGGATAAACAGCTAATAAATACAAAACAAAGAAGACACACAAGTTGGTTCTCAGGAGAGGAGGATTTGTTCAGCCTCGCTCTTGTCTCTTCCTAGAGCAGTAAAACCCTGAGAGGTGTGGAGCGCGAGTGTTAACCGTAGCATTGCACGGGTCCTCGGGGGGAAGCGGAGAAACAGTCGGATTAAATAATTATAGCTGTGCAACACTAGGGGTGTGAACATAGAGGAAAGAGACTGTCACCTCCTGCTGCAAGGGCTTTAATATTCACAACCCCAACACTCACATCTATCCACTCTTTGGGTGGAGAGAAAGACAGAAAGGAAATAAAAAGAGAACCCGTTTTTTGTAATAAGAAGGAATGGGAGAACGCTGGGAGTCTGGACTCTAAGCGGTTAGATGTGAAATGTGGATTGTTTTAAGGCTGTCATGTGGACTCGCTTATTAGAGCATTAATTGCTCATTTGTAAAGCCGACATCTCCCATAAGTACACACTTAAAGCACTTTTGTCTAATGATCTCTCTACAAGGGAATGATGATGAAAAGGAGGAGGAGGAGGATGCTTTCTTGTTTTGTGCTTTGTTCTTCTCCAGTCGAAGATAAAGCTATTAAGCGTGCATGCAAATCAGGAGGTTTGAAGTTGGATGATGATAACGTGTGTGTCTGTGTGTGTGTGTGTGTGTGTGTGATAAGTGGGATAAATAAGTATAAGCATTGAAATAATGCACGACTAAGTACAGATTTAATTGCCTCCATTAAGCAGGACTTCAGAGAGGATTTAAAGATAATTAGTGAACACAAGGCAGAATGTTAGCAGTTATGTTTGATCTGTGACATCAGGAGAAATCGGGGATGATGAGGGAGGGATTTGATGGAAGGGCGGATTGATAGATGGAGCAGGAGAAGGAGGAGAAGGCAGGAAAACGGGACCCAGAAAAATGAGTAAGGTGGTGATTTTGAGTCAATTTTAACATCTTTAACACCAGCACAAAGGCAACATCTTTCAGGAAGAGTGATATGACTTCTGATGCAAAACAAAAAGAAGATCAGTGGACAAAGTGCACTTGAGTCAAAGTATAGAGTCTCCTGGTGAAATATTCCTCCTATACAAGTGAAAGATGGTAAAGTACTTGCTTTTAAAACCACTTACTTACTCAAAAGAAGTTCTTAATGTTTTCAGAGTTTAATCTTCTTAAAGTCAGTGCATTGCTGTACTGTTTATTTCAAAGATGAAAACATTTCTGAAAAGACTTTAGTCAATAAGGTTAGTTTATCATTTTCACTAGCTATTAGCATGTGCCTGCAGTGGATTGACACAGGACCCGGTCCCAGTACCTTAAAAATCCATAAAAAGTCATTTGACCAGCCATAAGATAAAAACTGCAACTACTACAAGCACAGACGACTTCATGCTTTCTCCAGTTGGACGGTGAATGTTTTAGGCAGTGATGAAGTTTGTGCAGTAAACAGAGCAAACATTTAAAACATTACGAATCTTTCTTCATTACGAAAATCTCAACCCTGGACTTCAGATGTGACCCTGGTTAGGAATCGTCATTGTTTCCCGCCGTAGCCATCATTACCACCACCGAGTTCACACTGAACTGTTCAAACATGCAGCAAGCACTCTGAACCTGAGCGTAGGAGCAGTTTACTGTCACTGGGATTCTCCTGAGATGAACACAGCATAGTGGCCAAGAGGTTCAAGTGAAATAATGAGTTGCTGTTAACACCCTGAAGTTGATTGTTTTCCTCTAACCTGAGTGTTTATTCCACTTATACCACATGTTTATACTACTCCTTTACCTCTGACTGTTACACAGTGCTGACACTGGAGACTCCTTCATACAGGCTACACACACACACACACACACCTTTCCCTTTTTATAGATCGAGTGCCTGTGAATGATCTGTTGCTATAGAAACAATAACGTATTAGAATGAGCACATTAATTATAAATAAACATGTGCTTCTAATGTAATTCATCTACTGTAAAGTAAAATCTAATGTAAAGCATTTTTAATGAGTCTATCTTCGAGCAGTGACACAGATGCACGATGACGCTTAATTCAGTTCGTTCTGACGAAAAAAAAGCTCATTTGCTAAACTTTAATGCTAATATTTGAAAGTGAAAGGAAAGTTGAAAGGGTTTATAGCTGTTCTAAGTGTTAATTAACTCTTGTTTTCTTTTTTTCTGTCGACTCCTCGACCAACTTTATCGGACTGAAACATTCAGACGGCTCTTCTTTAACATCAGCTAAATTTCAAAGCGCACAGTTCGGCCTTTGAAGTGGGATATTCTCTGTAGAATAGATATTATTTTAAGATCCCCCTTTGTTTAAAAATTCATTTTTTTATTATCCCGGCATAAAATGCATGCCCAATTCCCCACATCGCCAACCATCAGAGTAATTAACATCTTCGATCAAGACCATATTCTTGATAATTAATACAGACTTCAGGGCTCCCCTGTGATTCCCGGCAGGGGTTCGAGAGGTTTTTTTACAGAATCAGATTCATCCTAATGAAAATGGAATGTGAAACTTTAATGATCACAGCCGCTTTATCGTAATAATAAAGACTTTGAAACAACACTGAGGCGTGAAGCATGACTGAACTTGTGTAATGACATCAAACCAATTACAGACGATGATAAATATTAACACTGGTGTTGGGTTTTTTGTTTGTTTGTTTGTTTTATTTTTTTTAGCCTCAATCAATACTGTAAATGTGTTTTTCAGGCTCTCGTCCTTAAACTGGGATTTGGGTGAAGCACTCAAGACTCATGAACATCTCTGGATCTGATCAAACAAACCCTTGTTTGGGGGGGATTTAATTACTGTTTACTAATACGTCGACTAAACATGCGTGGGGAAAACGAACATCTGATTCCGGCTTAATAATTACAATAATCAAATAGAACATTTGCATCCTGCAGATTTTCCATTTCAGGATTAGCAAAACTCTCCGTCTGATAATTTTTTTAAATCATTAATATCTGCAGAATGGCGTGTCTGTGTTTCTCGTCAAACTAAGCATTAAAACCCCTTCGAATGTTACCTTTTTATTTAGTTGTTTAGTCGTCTGGATACGATACGAACACATTTATTCGTAAATCATTCGCAGGAGGATTTTCACAAGAATTGTCGTGTTTAGGAAAATACAGTGTGTATGGAAAACGATCACATCCTGAGTTTGTATAAATTTCTGAGTAATTATTCTCCTTAATGTGAGCCTCGAGTGTTCATCTTCTAATCATCAAAATGTCGACGACTTCCTGTGTTTTATTTATGGGCTTTGCTGTCACGTATCACTCATTTATTTCACTTACGCGCCATTTAATGAACATACTGTGTCACAATAATCACTTGAAAGAAAACAAATCCATTAACACAAATAGGAAGACCTGTTTGGACAAAAGTAATGGCACCCTGTAATAGGATGAACAGTTAGTGTGCGTAGCTGAGCTGCATTACTGGACGATTTAGCACACATCATGCTTACGAGCTTCTCTTTCATTATTTAGTCCCGATTGTGCTGTTTGGTTTTTTTTCTCTTTGCTTTTTAAGGAGTTTTGTGGGCGTGGCTAAATAGCTAGCATGGCACTTGGTAATTTACGGAGTACAAAGAAAATCAGTGAAACTTTTGTGGCAGGAGTTTAAGCTTGATTTGGCCACAAAAATATATTGGTTGTAGATACACAGCTTTCGTGAATGACATTAAAACGTTCTTAGTACAATTTAAATCTCTGGCCCTGTTTACACTTAGTTTAAAAATGCATCTTGAGTATTCAGGTCACAAGTGGACAGCGTTTACACTACAGAAGGTATGTGGTTAAATGCGTCCCAGACCATCTCGGCAAGTGGTTTGAACAAATGTGTCTTGAATGCGTCTTGGAGGTCGTTTATACTTGTATTTAGCGCCGTCCAGTTGTGATCAGATCGCCCAAGACACATTTTAATACCAAGTGTAAACAGGGTCTCTGAAACACAGAAATTGATTGAAGTAAACATCACTGTACAGATTATGCTCTTGAATCAGTCGATGGAATTTTGTTCTTTTAATTCCAAAAAAAATGGCTTTCTTAATCAGTTTGACACTTCTGATTGATCGCGTGCTCTTTTTAAAGATCGGTGACCTGAGATTATTGTTCATTAAGCTTAAATAGGTGTTTTTTCACGAATTATAAACAAAATTTCACATTGATCAGCATTTAGTTGTATTCTACATGACTTTGAATAAAAGCTTCACTGAAACGTAAATTATAACTTACAATCAAATAGCTTTTTTTCCCATGAGAAATGTCTCACACTGAGCTCTTCTTGTTGTTTCAGGGCCTCTGTTTCGAGTTCGAACCCGACAACAAGAGAAGTGTTTTAAGAGGCGCTGTTTAAATCCCATGACACTTTCACACGCATGAATGCTAACTTCTCCAACGAGACCCATTTAAGTGTTTCTACAACGTCCTCGGACATGATGAAGAGGCAGCAGGGGTCAGACGAAGTTTCCGGAGCACCAACAACACATCGGTTTCCTCCTGAGGAGAAAAACAGAAGAACATGACTGTCTCAGAGACACTGCGCTCCAGTCGAACTCTTTCATTTCACATTCTTATGTTTCCTGGAATTCAAATCCTGATGAGCAGAAGAGATCTCACTGGTGTGTCGTGCTGTTTTAGTAAAACGCTGAGTGACGAGTTGTCACACTGAACTTAATTATTTATTTAATTTTTTCCTTCTTACTGCAGCCATTCTAGCACTTCAGCATTTCTTTAGTAACAGATGCATTCAGAGAACTCTATGGAATAATAAACAGGTTCAAACATGTCTGATGTGTTGATTGATCTTGTAAAGAGATGTTTATGTAACATTTATGAAAGGAGTCTCCAATGTCAGTGATTTCTAACATATGTATGTATGTATAACGTATGTAACGATATATCGTGCATCAATAAATCACGATAGAAATTTATGATGATTCGAATCGATGGAAATAAAAATGAACCGCGATTCGTCTTAGTTTTCTTTCTAGCTGTAATTGCGTTATTTGGACAGCAGAGGGCGTCACCATAGGCGCAAGTAACAGCTGTAATGCTGCGAAAACGCAGACAAACAAAATCAGAGCTAAAAAGAGCTTTTGAGCGATTAACTTTAACTTTAACTTTGTGTTAAATTTTTAAGAAACAGCTTGTTATTCACTTTTTTAAAAAGGAATATTTTAGTTAATAGGCTATTATATTTTACTCCAACATGTTAAAAGGTTCATAAATAATTATTATTAGTTGTTAAGAAAAATTTAACAAAAGTATATTTTTTTATTTAACAAAGGAAATATTCAAGTTGATAATGGATAAGAAAATAAATGATGCGTTGTTTGGTAATACAGGTTTCTTTTGATTTATTTTTTTCCAAAAAATTTTGCCGCAAAATTGAATCGTGAATCGAATCAAATCATGAATTGAATCAAATCATGAATTGAATCGAATCGTGAATTGTATGATTCGTTTCATGCCCAGTCAGAGGTAAAGCCGTTCCTTCATGTTCGCGATCATCTTCGGGACAGAGGAGTTTGCACTTTACGGTAAAGCATCAGAGAGTCAAACATCAGACTATTTTTTTGTTTTAAATTGTTGTCTTGGTTCCATTCATGTTGAATTTCAATTTATTGTCATGTTTTCAGAATATAGAATAGTTTTAAGAATATAGAATATTGATTATGCATAATATAGAATACACAGTGAAGTAGAGCTTTTCTACACCTATTACAGTTATTTTTGTAGATAAATTGCATACACACATGAGACGTGACTCCTGTGTGCCTGTGACTTTTTCTCTGTGAATCTGAGTCTGAACTGAAGTAAAAAAAAATCATTAAAAAAATCCAAGCTGTGAAGATCACATCGGCTCTGTATTGTCTTCCAGCCACACTTTTAACATGAAACCGGCCGGAGTCTCTGGAGAAACGTGCGCTCCTGAACACAGCGCGGCCTCGCCTCCTGCCTTTGACATGGTTAACTATCGCCGCAGGCCTCGAGGAGCCACCTTCTGGCCTGCTTCAAAATCCTGTAGCTGCAATTCTGAAGCTTCAAAGCAAAACTGTCGCTGGACGCACAGTGGTGCGTCTGAACGTCATTCTCACAAAGAAAGCCGCGCTTGTTCCCTCGACCTGAACACTACAGGGGCTGGTGGCGGTTAAACACACAGCCGGCCACTGGTGTATGTTTTTATACAAGCAGCAGGGAGGAAATTTACTCCAGTGATCGCACAAGACTCAGTGATGTTTTAAAATGATTCCTCCTCTCACTGTATCTCTAACGAAAGACCTGTGAGTAAACGAAACAACTGCATATGACGTCACTGATCAGCATGATCCGAAAATCAGCTCATCACATAAACACACACAGTGAACTTGAGATAACGAGGAGGAATTTTCTCTTCATTAACATGCTTCGTTTACATTTCACCAGCACTGCTAGCGTACCTGTAACAGTCCTGTGAGTTGGTGGATTTTAGACAAGCGTCGTCGAAGTGCTCAGATTTTAATAACAAATTTCTCACACTTTGTTGGTCATCAGCTATCTTTGTCCTCAGTGGCACAAAATCTTGTCACATCATGAGTTGTAAGATCGTCGATCTAAACACACAACTTGAGAATCTCTGATACTTGATCCACGATGGCACTGAGATCCTTATCAGTATATATTTTTTATAATAGCAGCTGTAGCGTGCACAACTGTTCTTACTACTCGAACGTCTATTGTTCTGAGGTCTCGCAGATTATTTGACTATTAGATGAACGACTCTGATTTATGTCCAGCTCAAAAGACAAGCATAAAAAAATTTGTTTGGTGGTACCGACAAATCACTCAAGAGTGAGGACAGTCAGTCAGTTGATCATTTTCAGCGTCCCGGTCCTGTCAGGATGACGCCGCGTGAGATGCATTACACTAAATAAACATCACAGGGCGAGAAACACGGCCGTGCATCATTCAGACGTTGAACACAATATTGAAAGGATGAGGCGAAGGATGGATTTTTCTCCAGCAGGTGAGTGAGATCGCGTGTTCCATCAATAACATTTTGTTTTTGTTCCTGCAGGTGCTGCTCAGACTCAAAGCGAACAATGCCGACATTTTGCTTAAGTATGAACAAAGCCTTTGTCTGGCGAGTCAGGTCCAAAGGTCCGTCGCTGGCTTTGAACTCACAGGTCAAAGACTTCACAGACCTGCCGGGGCCGCTTCGCTCGGGCGCCCCGCTCACCGTTTGTCCTTTTGATTGTCATCTGTTTCTTTAAAGTCCTGACCACAAGTATAGGTCATTTAGCTTCTTTTATGTGCAGACCCGAGTCGTCTCTTTCTTCTCTGGACCTTTGGCTCGTGTACTGATCGCAGCTCCCGAGGCCAACATGTCAGCACTGTGCTTTACACAATTGGGATTTTTCCAGCAAGGGAGGATTTTTAAGAAGGTTTCATGCCATCACGGCAATACAGACAGGAGCAAGAACCTGAACAAGAACTCCGTGCTCATAAAATATGCAAAGCGAAGGCACCACACAGAATAGCTGAAAACAGGTTCTTTTGATGTTAACTCCTTTGGTCGTGCATGTCTGCATTTGAGTAGCTTGTGGATATTTTAAACCTTCTCTAAATCTCTCTGTCTCTCAGCCCCTCTCTTTTTCTCTGCACATCAGAGCAACACGGTGCCGCAGTCCGGCCACTGATTTTTATTTCATGAGAGTCTCTCTCTCTCTCTCTCTCTCTCTCTCGGTCTCTAGCCCAGAGCAGAATCTCTCTGTCCTCCACCTTCTACACTGAGACTCTGCTAAACCTTTGTTGCTCTGTCGGCTCTTCGCAGGGGTTGAGTCCCGCTGAGTGACACTCCATAACTACACCATCCATCAAAAGTTTCAGCGTGCACTCTTTTAGAACCCTTAAGGCATCTTCAGAGAACCCATCAAGTGATTGTTTCGCTATCAGTATAACCTTCGGTACCTTTTGGAGTATAAGAACCTTTAATTAACCAATGAACCTTTGAAGAACCTTTAAAATATCGAGATAAGAACATTCGAAAAGCATGACAGTTTCAAGTTTCTTTTATTGTCATTTCAACCATATACAGATAATACAGTTCATGGTGAAACGAGACAACGTTTCTCCAGGACCAAGGTGCTACATATAAGACAACACAGAAGTACAAACGTGCACATGTGCAACAGAAGACAACAGGAAGTGCATGAGTGCAAACCTGCAATCACTGCAAACTGTGCAGACGTCACAAGACAAGACAGTGCAGCGCTAATCCAAATCAAATGTGCAAGAATTGTAGAGGTAGATGAATGTACATTTGTGTGTGTGTGTGTGTGTGTGTGTGTGTGTGTGTGTGTGTGTGTGTGTG
>JAQQZR010000007.1:23126383-23139257 GCA_030068235.1 Notoglanidium macrostoma
TTTGTGAAGCTGCTTTGAGACAATGTCTGTTGTTAAAAGTGCTATACAAATAAAATTGAATTGAATTGAATTGAATTGAATCAGTATCAGTATTGGTATCAGTATCCAGATCAGTATCAGTATCTGGATCCGGATCAGCATCAGTATTGGTATCAGTATCCGGATCAGTATCAGTATTGGTATCAGTATCCGGATCAGTATCAGTATCTGGATCTGGATCAGTATCAGTATTGGTATCAGTATCCGGATCAGTATCAGTATTGGTATCAGTATCCGGATCAGTATCAGTATCTGGATCTGGATCAGTATCAGTATTGGTATCAGTATCCGGATCAGTATCAGTATTGACGAGTACCAAAAGTCATGTACTAGCACTCGGTCTGGGAAAAACATGGTATCGATGCATCCCTAGTTTGTCCGTAAACTACAATAAATCTTACATTGTAATTTAAAAAATGTCGCTGATATTCTTTCTAGCTCCTTTTTCAAAAGATTGTTTCATCTTCCCACAGTGAGACGACTCTCGTCTGACATCCTCGCACTAAAAGCAGGGACACCGCGCAGGTATTTAGGGCTGTGATGATGTAATTGGCCACGAGGGGAACAGACAAGAGACGACGTCCTCCGCTGAGCTCCGCCAACCCGCCACTACCTGCGCTTATTGATTTTCTCAGTCTGGCACGAAGGAAAAATAATTGCCACATATAATGTATTATTTAATTATGAGACAGAGCTCACAAGTTTTTTTTATGGTTCTTTTTGAATCACAGAAGTGTTATGGATAATTCAGCACGCGGGACTCTTATTAACGAAGGCTGATATTAAATGCTCTGTGTTAAAGCTCGGATTCATGAGAATCACAGTCAGCTCCAACTTTTCAACACTCTGCTGCCTTTGTATAATTGAGAGAGGAAACTCAGACAAAAGTTTCTGCCTTCAGTTATTTATTTATTTTTTTATTTTTTTATTTTTTTATTTAGTGTGAAAGAGAAAATGTATTGAGGAGCGAAATCCTTGAAATACAGTTTCTGAAAGGACTTTTGTAAACATTTGAGACGTTAGATGTGAGAATATAACTAGAAGGGTGATAGAATCTAGTATTTAAATGAGACTGTAATCAAATTGCCATTTTTATTGTTTTTTTATTATTTTGAATTCATTCTCAACACAGCGTTAGGATTAAAACTAGCTTTAAACTAGATTTACTTTTTTGTGAACTTTATAAGCTAGTGGGCTTTCATAAGGAATTAAAGGATTTTTTTTTAACACATAACAGCTAAGGAACATTTTCATTAAATCAAATTAAATGAAATTGAATTAGTAAAATTCCGAGAATGAAACTGAATTAGTAATTCAATTATAAAATACTATTTTTTTAAGAAATTAAAAGTAATTTATTTAATTTAATTTTCCTCAACATGACCAGATGTCACTCATGCTTTCACACAAGCATGTGAAGGAATTTGTTTTGTTTCCATTATCAATGTTTATGTTGTTAATAGATAAATAAAGATTAGATATTATAGATATTTTAAAATTACATTTAAAACTCTGGATATTTATTTCAATGTCACACCAGCAGAGCTAAAGCTGCTAATGAAGCATTAACAATAAATGTGATTTTATTTTCTTGCTTGTTTATCGGATCATTTTCAAATCTGAGTCTCCAGAATGTTGACAGTTCATTCAGGAAAAAAAGTATGTCTATGTTTTTATGTGAATAAAGTGAAATGTGTGGTTTTTTGTGAATAAATAGCCACATCTTGTCCAGAAGGAAGACGAAAATCCGCCTCGTCTGTCATCAGCACCGGACTGATCTACAGTATCTATACTGGATCATTTTGTGCGGAGTGACGGCCGAGACAGATTCCTAGAAAATGAGCTCTGACCTTTGACCTTTCACTCGGCTCTGCACCTGGGACCGTGGAGGTGATGTGAGGAGCGAATGTGAAGATCGTCGGTGCTCCAGAGTAGCAGAACGGCACAAAAAAACTACAAAAAGTGTTTAAAGCAAAAACAAAGGTGAAGAGAGTAGCCGGGTTTCCGTTGCACTTTTGCATAAAATAGAAAGAGATATTTTAAAAGTTCTCTCCTCACGACAGCTCTTTCAGATCACTCGTTTTTAAGAAAGATAGCTTTTCCATTTGCTCTTCATGTCATGTCATCTGTCCTAAATGCAAAAAACGTGTTTCTGTGTCACTTTTGCAAAATATCGCTTTATCAAATCATCTGAAATCCACCTCATGCGAGCATAAAAACTGGAGTGGTTCCATTATTTGTTTATTAGTTCGCAATTTCAAATGATACATGAAGCAGGTCCATGGAAACGCAGCTAGAGATACTGTGGTCAAAAGTCACGAACTTGGTGCAAATAAATCCTTTAGAGGAATTTCTTCTCCTGCTCCATTAGCACTCACTGGAAAAAACCTTCAGCTAAAAGTTCATCTCTGGTTAAACATGCTTATGGATATCAAAACCACCAACCATGACCTTATTTACCTTATAATCTACAATGCTGGGACTGAGGCTCATGTTTCTCCCTCTTGTCTCCATCATTAGCCAGGTTTACACTCTATAACCTTGAGTTCTGGGTTCTGATTGGTCGGAAGGATTAGTTTCTAGAACAGCAGATCTGACAGCAGTGCAGGTTTATGTACATTAATGCACTCATTCACAGGGACGTGTACAGCAGACGCTCCACTGATAATAAATGGATTAGAAAACGATTGGTAAAGAGATGTTTATGTAACATTTATGTAAAGTGCAAAAAAGAGGTAAAGCTGTAACTTGAAGTTTTCCGGCATCTTCAGGTCAGAGGAGTTTACGCTTCTTTGCAGTTTCTTGGTAACAGAATGCAAGAAGAAGCTGCATTTTTTTTGTCTTATTAACTTAAAGAAAGAGAGGTGAAGGAGCAACTGTTTATAGCTGCTATAACGTAAGTAACAACAGGAACTAATACACTTCACTGACGTCTGCAACATAAAATGTAATTACAAACAGAAAGTAAAAAGTACGGCATGTCGCTCTGTAATAAGGAGATCTGTAACTCTAAGCGATCGTGAACGTCTGTGAGCTCTGGTATGTGGAAGAGGGGGGATAGCGCTTTCGCACTGTGACACAGCATGAACAGCAGTTCGTCACAATGTGGTTGGTTTCGTTGTTGTCTCAGAGGAAGCACACGTTAGCCTTCACCCTCCTGAGTCACGTGAAAATGGAGAGTTGACTGGCTCAGGGTGATATTATGGGAAAATACAAAAAAAAAAACCCTAAATACAGACAGATAATCATAAAACAGAAACTGGTGTAAAATCTCTGTTCAGTAATCATGAAGTCGGTTATATTTAATACATTTTGAAAATCAAATTTTTGGCTTCTACATTACAGTTTTGCGGTTTCTAATTGTGAAACTCGTCAACAGAGCAAAAAGAATGGCTCGTTTCTCAACATGTCTATTACAAACGTAGAGCTTGGATGATTGGATGGGTTTTTTGTTGTTGTTGTTGTTTTAAAATAACTCCTAGGAAAATGAAGAGCAAAAAACAAATCACCTCCTAACACAATTAATAACAACTACACAACAGCTGTATACGGAGTGAGAACGTGCGCACAGCTGTGCAGCTGTTAGATATCAGAAGATCTGTGAGGAGCGGTGTGTGTTTCTACGTGCTTCTACGTGTTTCTATGTCTTCTTTAGCACCAACAGGAAGCTTGAAATGAAGGTTGAAGTGAGGAACAGGAATAAACTCCTTTCACAGAACATTAAATGTTTCTAAGTGGATAAACAGTACAACGTTTTTTTTAATAAATAAAAATTGTAATTGTTGGTAAATTGCTGTAGTATAAAAGGCATAAAACACTTGGGAACGTTCTTTTACAGGAAAATAATCACACTGCGTTACTTATTTATTATTGACTTGTACTTTGACACTTTTTAAATTGTAATGTATAGAAATGATTGGCAAAGCAGACATCATGCACAATTTAAATTAAAAATGCTTCACTTTGCTAATTCATTCTGCCTGTATTTAATAAAGCTGACGTAAACAGGATGTACATATCTTCATATATTCAAAAAATATTATATCACAACACTTTTTCTACAAGACACCACAATACACTAATAAATTATTAAATTTGATTTTTTAAGTATTAAAATACTTAAAACAATTCATGTCTGCGTCACAATTTAAAAATACAGGAAAAAAACTTCAATTTCTCAGATAAGTAGAATTTAATCTTTATTGGAGAATATTAACATAATTTTCTTTCTAAAATGAAATTTAAATGTATGTAAATATGACCAGTTTGATGAATTATCCATTTACATTCACACTTCTCCACACACAAACCTGCTACTCCATAAAGGATGTTTATATTCCCAATAAATAAATAAAAATCAGATCCAATTGTTATTTCAAATTTATAAGTGTATAAATGTTTTGTTTAAAACCTATATTCAAAGATTTTAATTTAAATTCTGCAAATTTAATTATTTAATATTGACAAGAATGAAAATATAGTAATAATTTACAGGTTTTGTATATTAGTATAATATTTTATCATTCAATCAGAGATCTGCTTATAATTCTTCTTCTTCTTCTTATTCTATTCTATTATTCTAATTCTTATTCTTATTATCCTGACAATATTTGAGATATCTCAGAAAATGATATTGCTAGAGCAATGTTATATCCTCGTACCACACATCCTTATTAGAAATCAGGAAAAATCTGTATAATTCCTCAGGTTACAGACTGGCGAGAGTGTGCAGGAGATATTATACAGATGTTAAAGTCAGTGCTAGTGAACGGTGGGTTTCTGCTTCCACCTTGAGGTGCTGCATGAAAACAGCAGCAAAATGAAGGGAACAGAGCTGAGAGGGCGAGACAGAGCGGGGATATCTAAAGAATATTTACATATTACAGATCTGTAAAGGTTATTTGATGAGAAATATTATTATACACCAGTTTTGAGGCAGATGATGTGATGTTTAAATGGACTTTTGAGTATTTTATTAGCTTTATTAGGAAACCTTAAAAGACTAGAGAGCTAAAGAGATGATAAAACTTTATGTAAGGGTTATCTTTCATTAGAAAAACAGCACCACATCAGAATAATTTATTTCTCTTAGTAGTCACTCTCTCTCTCTCTCTCTCTCTCTCTCTTTCAGCAATCACTAAAATAATCTCAACATGACAATAACATCTCTCTGCACTTCACCTGCTTCTATTCTTTATATTTTCTTATATTGTATTATATGCTGTATTGCTACATTGTACTGCTGTATTATTCTTATATTATAGAGTGTATTATACACTACATGACCAAAAGTATGTGCACCCCTGACTATCACACCCACATGTCCTTGTTGAACATCCCAGTCCAGATTTATTCCCTTTTTTACATTTACATTTATGTCATTTTGCAGATGTACTAACTCTAACCCTACATACATCTTATTTTTATACAAGCAAGCAGTGAAGTTTAAGGGCCTTGCTCAAGAGCCCAGCAGTGGCTTGGCAGTGATGACCTTGGCTCATGACCTTCCGATCACTAGTCCAACGTCTTAGCCACTGAGCTACCACAGACCCCCTTTTCCTGTTATAACTCAGTCAGCTACAAGAGCATTAGTGAGGTCAGGCGCGTTGGAGTGTTTTATCTACATATGAAGTTTGGCAGTTCTCCCTTAAAGGTTGAAGAAGTAATCAAATCAGTGGATTGCTATAGAAGGATGGAGGGATGAGTGAAAGAATAGAAGGGTGACAGAGATGAGTATGTAAAGCAGTTAAGTGCCATACGTTTGCACTTGAATCCATTTACCAAGTTTTGTGACTCGACCTCCGAAGATGTATAAGGAGAAAAATCAGTGGGTTCTACTGGGAGAATGGAGGGATGAAAAAGAAAGAATGAAAGAAGAGCAGAGGCAAAGTTATGCCCTAAGGTACAACAACCTAACGCCATTTACCAGCTTCAGTGGATCTAGCTTTTAATCTCTAGGAGCAGTTAGGCCTCGAAAAATTAATTGAAGTCAAAAGCAAGGGATGGAAAAATGGACAGATAGAGAGATAAAAAAAAGAGGGAGGTGAGTGGAATATCAAAGCAAAAAGGCATGAAGCAGTTACAAGACCTACGCAACAAAGTTTGAAGGAAGTTTCAACATTAATGTGATTTTTGAGAAGAAGAAGAAGAAGGAAAAATGCCAAGGAAAAACAATATAATGCTTTGTAATCAGTATTATTATACATAAGAGTTTGTAACATATAATAAAGATATTATTGAATCGTTTGTTTTGATCCGCAGCGCTCCTCCACACTCCAGGCCACTAGGTGGCAGTATTGCGGCAGAGTGTGTCTGTACCAACCGCCGTTATGTCAAAGAAGAATAATACGAGGAAATACCAAAGAAGAAAAAGAAGTAGTAGACGAAGAAGAGTAACATTTTAAGGCAACTGGTAACTAGGGTAACTATTTGTTATCGTTGATTTACGATTATATTCTCATTATGTGGTAAAATTTTTGATATTTCTATTACTTTTCTGTCATGCTTGTCAGAGAGATGTGACATGAGAGATAGCCCATTGAGAGCGGTGGAGTTTAAAGAGTCTGTATGGTTGTCTCTGGAAGGGGAGCGAATTATATTTGTATTTCTTCTTGAGCTGATATTATGAAGGTATTGGGGGGGGGGATCTGTAGTTATTACTTTCTCTAAGTGTTTGATTTATGCAATATTTACAGCACACAGAGCAGTTTAAATCTAAAAGGGGTTAGTAACCTGTCAAACTTCTGAAGATGTTCGGCTTCTCTCGGCTCTCAGCCGAAGGGAAAGTGGGCGTGGCTTCGGGGGTCGTGTTCTTCTCCATGCTCATATCCAGAACCGTGCTGTCGGAGCGCGTGGATATAAGCACGCGCGCGTGGTTGTTTCGGACGCAGTTTCTTCTATTCGTCAACTCTCTGCTGCTTCTCGGTTCGCTCTACATCTGGAAGCGCGTGGTGACGCGGCTGTGCGGCGCGAGACTCCTCACCGCGTCAGCGCGCGCCTGGCCGCACAGATGTTGGCGCGCGGCTGTGCTGCTGTTCCTCGCGCTCGCTCACTGCAGCTACCTGAGCATGTTTTACCTGGTGGGCACGGAACCGCACTGGCTGTCTGTGCTGAGCTACAGCTGCCTGGGTGTGTATGTCATCCTGCTGTTCCTCCTCATGGTGTTCGGCTGCGCCAGTCGTGTGCTCCAGATGTTCTCCAAAGGTTCTGTGGTGGCGGTGAGTGGCTCGGCTAGGCAGACGGTTCTGGCTTTAATGGTGACCGCCCTGTTGGCCGTGTACGGGCTGTTAAACGCTGCGCAGCCGCCGCAGGTGGTGGAGGTGGAGGTTCCTCTGGAGAAACTGCCGGCTTCTCTGGACGGCCTCAAGCTGGTGCTGCTCTCAGATATCCACTTAGGACCAACAGTCGGGCGCTCACAGCTACAGCGCATTGTCACCATGGTCAATCAGCTAGAACCAGGTAACATGGGATTTAGGAGGTGTTGCTTTCACGATGCCACCAACACCATGTTTCATTCATTTAATTAAAGAAAAACTCCACTCTGGAGCACGATGGTAATTAAAATGTTGGGTTGTTTATAATATTGAAATATTTCTGATGAGTTTTGGTGCATGAGAATTTAGTGAATGTGTGTCCTGATGATGTCACATGGGGACACTTAATTTGTGAAAGTTTTATTGTGTGTGTGTGTGTGTGCGCGTGTGTGCGCGTGTGTGTGTGTGTGTGTGTGTGTGTGTGTGTGTGTGTGTGTGTGTGTGTGTGTGTCAGATGTGGTGGTGATCGTAGGTGATTTGGCCGACTCTCAGGTGACCCGTTTGAGGACTGCTGCAGAACCGCTGGCTCTCCTCAGACCTCGACTCGGCTCCTACTTTGCGACAGGTCAGAACCAAGTACAGAATGAGGAATCTGGGTGGCAGTAAGATTCAGAAATAAACGGTGTGTGTGTGTGTGTGTGTGTGTGTGTGTGTGTGTGTGTGTGTGTGTGTGTGTGTGTGTTAGGGAACCACGAGTACTACACCGCTGATGTGGACAGCTGGTTCCAGTTCCTCCACTTGATGGGGATAGAACCTCTTCACAACAGTCATGCTCGAGTGTTCAGACCCGGACAAACGCAGGACTGGATCTGTCTCGCCGGCATTGACGACCTGGAAGCTAGCATGCTGCGGTGAGGTTTAGTCCCGATCATTTACTTCCCTTTTTCATTCCTATCGCTGATTTATTTTTATCATAATTAAATTTTTATCTTAAGATAAAAATATGAAGATAAAACTCTATGATGTATTTTTTCTTTGCTTTTTTTGTTTTTTTAAAGAAACAACCATTTTGGATATTCTAGATGTCTTATCTGGTGTCTTATGGAGAAATGATAAGAAGAGAGGAATATATTTCAGGATATTCACTTATTCATGATGAGAGACAGAGAGAAACAGACAGACAGAGAGAAAGAGACAGACAGAGAGAAACAGACAGATGGAGGATGATAAAGTAATGGGTAGAGAGACTGACAGACAGAAAATTGAAACAGATGTGGAGAACGAGACAGAAGAATGGAGAGAAAGATAGATGGATAGAAAAAGTGACTCTTCCATCTTTAGACTGATGTGCTGTTACTTTTTTAGTCTTTCTGTCTCTTTCCTGGTTCTTCTTTTCTGTTGTTTTTAGTCTGACTGAATCTGACAGCATTTGTGGTGTTACTTTATTATCTCTGTAGGTTTTCACACCTGTGAGCCTTTTGTCAGGTCTGAATCAGAATTCCTTTGGTTCATTTGCCATTTGGTTTGGTTTCACGCTACACTTAATTAAACACGATCATCGACTGACGTGTGTGTGGAAGGTTGAAGACGTCCTTTCGTTCATGAGTCAGAAATACAAACCTTTACAAATTGTGTGTGTGTCGAAATCACACGAATTACCTGAGCAAGGAACACATGGAGCCGTTTTCTCCGAATCTCCAGAACACGTGGCATTGTGAGAGCAGCGCTGTGCTTTGGCTCAGTTTAGCAGCTTACAGTGAAATTACAATAACACACATTTGATTCACTTCCAGCAGTGAGTCAATTCAGAGTCGAATCACTTTTCTCGTTTGTAAGCAGAGCATGCGATGATGTTGCTCAGACACTCCGGACCCGAGTGTGATCGCTGTGTTCTCACCTGACCTGCAGGATTCTGTTCAAACTCACTAAACACTGTGTATGTGAACACACTAAGGGTATGTCCACCTTTTAGTTATAAATCGCATCACTTTTCCTATGTTTACACCTGCCATCCAGGCCGTTCCAGAGTTTTGGAAACGCTGCTAGCCCCAGTTTCATTTGAAAACTCCAGGGCTGTATTTTAGTGTGGATGAGGTAAAACCGAGGCTTTTGGAAACGTTGATGCAGGTACCCACGTGATATGCGTTTTCAGGCGTGTTAATATGGACGCAGATTATTTCTGATACGGAGCTAAACTGATCGTCTGGACAGAGAGCGTTTTCGTTTCGAAAGCTAAAACATGTTCATGTCGAAGTAGTCTTCTAATTTCAGAAGCTCGTTTGAATGCGTGAGCGGAGCGTGTTCAGTGCCTTTCCCCTAATATTTGATGATACCACTGAATCTGCTACGATGTGATTCGATTGAGTATCCTCCATCGATACATGACCATCCTTGTTCTGAATCTGAGGCAGACCTAGTGATAATTCAGGATTAATGATGAGCACGTAAAGAAGGATTATTTTAAAAAGATCAGAGTGATGGGAAAAACACCATGTTGACCTGTTAAATTATTCACACATCAGCTTAAAATGATGAAATACTTTTTATATTTTTTTAAAACAATCTTTTTAAATCGATTCAACAGTGCAAATCATCATTCTCTGGTGTGTATAATTATCACAGTGGTGCTTTTCTTCACTTGCAGGTATCCTGGTCATGGGATGGATGTTGAGAAAGCTCTGAGTGGTTGCAGTGAAGAACGTCCAATTGTTCTCCTGGCTCATCAACCTCACGCTGCTAAACAAGCGCTCCAGCAAAGACCAGACATCAACTTAGTGCTGTCAGGTACACGGTCTGCTCACACCTCATTCACACACATTCTGCCTGAATCATCTGTCTAAGAGCAGCAGTAGCAGTGTGGAGTTTAGATGCATGATTCAGGCAAAATATGTGAAATTAGATGCATGTGATCAGAATTAAGTAATAAAAATAAATTAATAAATATTAATTTTTTTTATATTTTTAAAAAATGTATTTAAAATTTAAACAATTTTTAAAAGTATTAATGATTTTTAATTAATACTAGAGTATTCATTTATTAGTAATAATTCATATTATATGGTATTATTTTATTTTTATTGGTTAATTCTGGCTGACTCATTTATCTAATTACATTATTATTATTATTAATAAGCATAGATTTATTGAGTCACATTTATTTACATTAATTAATTTTGTTTAATTAATTACACTAATGTTGATTAGCATTAATGTTATTTTATTGATACTAATAATGTTTTATATTTTATCATTATTTATTATATAAATATATACATAATTATTATTATTATTATTATTAAGTGATTGGAATGTAATATGTACATTATGATATTGATGTTATAATGATATTAAAAATATCAGGTAAGTTTATGAACCAGAGATTTCACCCAAATTTCCTTCTTGGAAAAAAATGACACTCTGTCTGTATATCTGTGCGCAATGTTCTGTGTTTATATGTTTGCTGCTGTGTTTAGGTCACACTCATGCTGGTCAGCTCTTCCCTCTCACTCTCCTGGCGTTCCTGGTGAATCCGTACTTCTGTGGACTTTACCGTGTCTCGGAGCACACCACGGTCTACGTTACTCCCGGAACGGTTTATTACGGCATTCCAATGAGAATCGGTAGTCGGGCAGAGATCACACAGATCACGCTGAAAACTGCCACACACACACAGGTTTGATTGTATGCTAGGAAATGCCACTAAAATCATTTAAAAATAGCTAATTGGTTTAATGATTGTATGCATCATAACCCACAATAAGATGACACTCTTAACAATTTGTCTACATTTATCACAAGATATTCAGTCATCTTCTGTAATTTGCCCTATCTGACCTTATGTACATGCTAGTGAGCAACAAAGCTAAAGGTGGATATGTAGTTCATTTACTACATACACACATGACAGTGCCATGATTTCAGTACTAAAGCAACACTGAGATTAAACTGAGATTTTCTCAATTCTGTGCAAATTTAAGTTAAAATTTTATGTTAGACCAAATCCTATGGCGCATATGATCCGGCATTTCTTCAGTTCCACATTCACAACTTTAATTCCTACCTGCATTAGTTGTTACTGTTTGACACGCAAAATAAATTTTAATACATTTTATTTTAAAAAGGGTGTGTATAACTCATACAGGGGGCTATGGGTTATCCATTTGGCTACCAACATTTGTCATAAAAACTAAATATATATAATTATACATTTATAAATATTATTATTATTATATTTACACTACAAGTCAAAAGTTTGGACACACCTTCTCATTCAATGTTTTTTCTTAATTTTTACTACTTCCTACACTGTAGATACATACTGAAGACATCAAATATAGTGTATGAAGCAAGATATATGGAATTATGTAGCAAAGAAAAAATGGATAAATAACTCTAAATATGTTTTATATTTTAGATTCCTCAAAGTAGCCACCCTTTGCTTTGTTGACAGTGCTGCAAACCCTTGGCCTTCACTCAGTGAGCTTCATGATGTAGTTACCTGAAATGGTTTTCACTTCACAGGTGTGCCTGGTCAGGGTTCACTTGTGGAATTTCTTGCCTTCATAATGGGGTTGGGACCATCAGTTGTGTTGTGCAGAAGTCAGGTGGCTACACAGCTGACAGTCCTATTTGACAACTGTTAGAATTCAAATTATGGCAAGAACCAATCAGCTAAGTAAAGAGAAATGACAGTCCATCATTACTTTAAGAACTGAAGGTGCAGTCCGGAAAACTTTGACTGTGTCCCCAAGTGCAGTCGCAAAAACCATCAAGCGCTCCGACGAAACCGGCACACGTGAGGACCGCCCCAGGAAAGGGAGACCAAGACTCATCTCTGCTGCTGAGGATAAATTCATCCGAGTCACCAGCCTCTGAAATCGCAAGTTAACAGCACCTCAGATTAGAGCCCAGATAAATGCCACACAGAGTTCTAGTAGCAGACACATCTCTACATCAACTGTTCAGAGGAGACCGCGCGATTCAGGCCTTTATGGTCAAATAGCTGCTAAGAAATCACTGCTAAGGAAAAGCAACAAGAAGAAGAGATTTTTTTTGGGCCAAGAAACACAAGGAATGGACATTAGACCAGTGGAAATCTGTGCTTTGGTCTGACGAGTCCAAATTTGAGATCTTTGGTTCCACCTGCCGTGTCTTTGTGCGACGCAGAAAAGGTAAACGGATGGTCTCTACATGCATGGTTCCCACCGTGAAGCACAGAGAAGATGGTGTGATGGTGTGGGGGTGCTTTGCTGGTGACACTGTTGGGGTGACACTGTTGCTGTGACACTACCACAGCATCCTGCGGCAACATGCCATCCCATCCGGTTTGCGTTTAGTTGGGCCATCAATTATTTTTCAACAGAACAATGACCCCAAACACACCTCCAGGCTGTGTATGGGCTGTTGGACCAAGAAGGAGAGTGATGGAGTGCTGCGCCAGATGGCCTGGCCTCCACAGTCACCTGACCTAAACCCAATAGAGATGGTTTGGGATGAGATGGATCACAGAGTGAAGGCAAAAGGGCCAACAAGTGCTCAGCATCTCTGGGAACTCCTTCAAGACTGTTGGAAAACCATTTCAG
>JAQQZR010000007.1:23183080-23205584 GCA_030068235.1 Notoglanidium macrostoma
TGTTTTTTTTTTAAGTCTCTGTATTTTTGTCTGTATATATGTGTGTTTTTAGATATATATATATATATATATATATATATATATATATATATATATATATGTATACCTGTGGCTTCTAGAGCCTTCATGATCTGTCTGAGGGAGAACCCCATCTCGAGCAGGGGTACAGCGATGGCAGGGGGAGGAGGAGACGTGGAGAGACGGCTGCTCGGGTCGGATAGCGCTGAATACAATGACATAAATGTAAACCTACTGAGACATTCAACAGCGCCTCCTAGTGGCTTTTAGGATCAGAAGAAACAAAACTCAATATATTAATATATAGATTCTAGTGTGTGTGCGTGTGCGTGCGTGAGAGAGTGTGTATGCACACACCTGTCCTGTTGGTCGTTCTGGCAGGCTGAGACTCGGGAGAGGTGAAACTCTGTCTCCGGCCGTGTTCGTCTGAAGGAGATGTGGGCAGGGACGCGACGGGAGGCGTCTGAGCTCGCCGAGCAGGCAGCAGCGTGGTGGTGGGGTAGCTGGAGAACATCTGTCTACTCACACACACACAAACATTTTCTAAGTACCTAGACACATTTAGTACAAACATGAAACATCAGCATAATATAACTGTTTGTTCTGGATGTGTGCGTTTGCGCGAGTAGGTGTGTGTACCTGAGCAGGCTGAGGGGCATAACCCCTGGTGATTCCGAGGCTGGAGCAGTCTCAGCATCGGTTACAGGCGTGGTTGCCGTGGTAACAGGCGTGGTTGCCGTGGTGGTGTCCTCTAGGGAGGAGCTCATAAACGAGGTGCTGCTGGAGGCAGAGGGTGAGGTGGTGACCGGCGTCTGGAACTGCTGCTCACCTTCCAGCTCCTCACATTCACCATCCGCTACACAGACAGACAGCATTGATACAATTTGATTCAGCACCAACCTAGTAGGATTAATTTCAATCCAAATGATTCCAATCGTTTTTCTTCACACACACTACAGATACAATGATAAAACGTTTACTTAACTGTGGATGAGCTACTGTTATAAAAATGAGTGTCATTCATAAAAAAATAGGCCGTTCACGAAAGACTCACATTGTTTGGCTCTCCCGCCCTCTTGTTCCTCCAACAAACTACTGACGACGAGTTTGTAAATCATGGCCTGTGCCCGCTCCAGTTCAGCCAATCCCAGCACGCGTTTAATGGGTGACCTCATAACGGCCCGCTTCACCATGTGTCTCATGAGGAACTGCAGTGCTGAGCGCATCTCCGCCTCCTCCTGCGAGACGCTGATGTTCGGGCTGCCACAGTCGGAGTTGTGGCCGCTGTCAGGCACTGCCTTGGGGATGAGCAGGAGCTCAGCATACTTGCTGCAGCTCAGCAGGACACTCAGGCTCTTCATTGCGCCAAGGCAGAGGTAGGACAGCTGCACAGCATGGACCTCGGCGAGCACGGGGGCCTTTTGTGGCTCAGGATGGGCGGTGGTGTGGGCGTGGGAGCGCACTTCATCCAGGCTGTGAGATACGCGCAGGTCGCCCGGACCATCTTCTGTTTCTGGCTCATGAGGCTCGTGCCGGTGACGGCGCTCATGGCGGCGCGAGGAAGAAGAAGAGGAGGAGGAAGAGGAGAGCTTGGCACCATCATCTTGCAGTGAAGCCAGAGCAGTGAGGTCCAAGAGCAGGGCGGCGGTCAGACCTCGGAAACGTGCTACATCGAAGGGCAGCGGCTCACACGGCTCCAGGTTATACAGCGGCGTGTCACTAGGTGACCAGAAAGCGGGGAAGCTTCAGTGAGGAGTGGACGTGAAAGAACATGAAGAGGTACAGAGGACGAGAAGAAACAGAGAGAGGTAGAGAGAAAGAGAGTGTGAGGGAGTGTGAGGTGAAGAGGACATGCAAAGACATGAAGCTAATAAAAAGTATGAGAGAAGAGAGGATGAAAAGATGAAAAGGTTCACACAGAGAGAGAGAGCGCAAGAGGTCAAGAGGGGAGAAGGAGATGGACAGAAAAACAGAGAGAGCAAAAGGGGAGAAAGAGAAAGGAAGAGAATGACAGATAGGAAAGAAGGAAAGGAAGGGATAAAAAGATGCAAAGCTACAGAGAGAGTGAGAGAAAACCAGAAAAATGAAGAGAGAGACAGATAGCACGCGAGAGAGAGAGAGAGAAAGAAGGGAAGAAAGGGGGGGGCGGAATTCTACAGGAAATGTAAGTTTTGAAGAGTAAATAAGAGCCACAGTGGAAAACAGACAGACAGCCTGACAGAAGTATCATGAATTCGTCACTCAGTACAGGTGTTTGATTTGTCTCACCTGATGGTGATCTCCGCCTCGTCCCACTGCACCTTGGCCGACATGCTGCCCTCCTTCACCACGCCCAGCAGGGTAGCGTGTCTCCCGCTTTGCTTGTGCACGCAGCGACCACCGACCCTCAGCCCTCCGTCCACACCGCCGATCACCGCCAGCACGGGCCATATCAGGTTAGACAGCGTACGCAGCTGCACCTCTGTCAGCTCACGACCGCTTCTGCCCCTCTCCTCGTCCCTGTCCTCTTCCTTCGCCTCGTCCTGTTCATCACGGCTCTGAGCTGAGCGGCTCTTACGGAGTCTCGCGCCACCTGGGGGCATAGCGCCATCGCGCAGACAGCCGCGGATCTGCTGCAGCCGCTGGAGCATGCACCGGTTGATGGGTTGCGTCCAGCCATCCGAGCGGTGCAGGATCCTCACCAACTGAGACACGGCCTCGGCAAGGACGGTGGCCACGGGACTGCAGATGGGGTCACCGGGTAAGAGGTCACGTGGCGTGCCTCGCATCTGCATGTCACAGATTTTGACCTGCAAGTGAACCAGATAGATTTAAACCAAAGAGATTTATTACATCATTTGAGTAAATCCTTCTTCTTATTAACTGCCTTTTATTATTCTCCGTCTTGTACCTTTTCCCCTGGGTTGCTGCTGTAGAACATGACACATGGGTAGAGTTCTGTAGCATCCACATCTTCAAAAGCCAGTTTGGGCTCCTACATCAAGAATGTCGGAAGGCACTAATTAATTTTCTATAACAGCAGACCTGAAGTCAGAGGTTTACGTTAATATAACTGTTCTAATACGCCACTGTTTCCATAGTAATGGCTCATTCACAGGATGTGTATTTGACATTTATGGAAGGAGTTTTCAGTGTCAGGAAAGAAGCGTTTACGTTTATACTTGCTATAACATGTGAGAACAGGAACTGTTTAATGCTGTTCCCATTAAACGTGACTATAAACCGATGAACATATCGTGTGTCTGCCTCACCTCTCCATTCTTGCCGAAGGACACGGTGCGAGCCTCCATGTCCAGCACACAGGTGATGTAGTCACCCTGTGTGTAGCTGGACAGTGTGAGCGTCTGCTCCCCGTTGTGGTACAGGTTACCGCTGTAAGCGCGGTACAGCCACATGTCAGCCGTGGTGCGGTGGTTGAAGTCATGTACGGGCCAGCGAGACACGCCCACGCATGTTCCCTCGTTCCCACGGTTCTCCTTCACTATGTAGAACTGGCAGAGAAGACACACACAGCTTATAGGCATGTAGGACTGTGCGTGTGCATGTGCGTATGTGTGCCTGTGTGTACGCGCTACCTTCCACTGGTAGCAGCCTGATGAGATGCCTGTAGCAGCCAGGCCATAGCCTTTCCCGCCGCTGCCATGCGTCAGACCCTGTCCGTTTTCCACCACACAGCACTGTGCCTTTTCAGGGTCGAAGATCACTTCCTGTACAGGCAGGTTCTCTTCTTCCTCCTCTGCCTCACCCTGACACACACACACACACACACACACAAGCACAGAAAACTCAGAATCAACCTTACATATGGTTTCAAATAATGCAAATTACTGAGAAGGGAAAATAGTTGATAGATTCATCAACTATAAAAATAATCATTAGTTGTATCCCTACATCTTTTAAATTACCATAGCAACCAACAAGACAACTTGTTGTTTGTTTTATACTATGTAGCCTGTGTTGTTCACCTGTAGTTTGACCTCTTGCTCTCTCTCCTTCAGGTGGACAGAGTGTTTGGCCTGAGCAACGGGAGCCTCCCACATGCAGTCTGACAGCAGAGAGAACAACCTTTCCACCACCTGACGTTGAGGAAAAAAGAAAAACATTTTAAGAGAATGCAAATGTTCATCAGTAATGATGTGCATTTTAAATTTGATCAATAACCAAACACACAATGTACAATATATACACCCGATTGTCTCCATCTACTGTATTTGCAAACTACATAGGGTATAATATCATGGTGTCAAAGGCCCCATGTTTTCCTCGCTAACTGGGAGTAGCTCGTAATGCTAAGTTGCATTTTTCTTCACCGGCTTGACATCCAGGGAGTATTCCCGCTTCTAAATCAGTATTCCCTGGATCCACCTTGACCCTGACCAGGCAGATTCATATAATGTCATAAATATGACAAAATGTGAACTCAATGTACTCTGCATTTTGAGCAGGGGTAAAGTATTGGCACCCGGTGCGTCAATGAAATCCCCACTATCCTGAACGTTTCCCTATAGATGCTCACTAAATAAGGAATGACCTCATAATACAGCAAGCCTCATTAACTGCCGAGTTTCACATTACACAAATTCATATTTCTCTTTTTTTAATGTCACATTAATGCAAAAAATCTGTACTTCACTTTCAATTTTCAAAGTATAGGCACCCAAGGCCTCATTAGGGTTGCTCTTCATTAGTTCATCTTGTGAAGGAGATTCAACGTAACAGGAAAAATAAG
Source organism: Notoglanidium macrostoma (assembly GCA_030068235.1). NCBI lineage: Eukaryota > Metazoa > Chordata > Actinopteri > Siluriformes > Auchenoglanididae > Notoglanidium > Notoglanidium macrostoma. Next base: position 23,187,828 of record JAQQZR010000007.1, read on the forward strand.
CCAAGAACCCGTTTTTATTTTGTGCCCAGCTGAAATTATTTTTTAAAGTAATTTAAGTAGCCGAGTAATGAGTACTCGTGGATCAGTAGTGTGTTTAGGATGTGACCTGGGTCATTTGATGATCCTCAACGCTGCTTTCACACGCAGGAAGTACAGCCTCCAAAACATGCAGCGCTAAAAGCCGTGTCCTCAAATTCCCCACAAGCGGAACACCTGAAATACCAAAAACGCACTTATTGTACCTTAAAGAACTCACCAAGGTATGAATAAGCTTTATGGAGAGATCATTTAAGGCAGTTTTTAGGGAAAATATAAAATGTACATCTCCTCTAAACCACATGAGAGGACACACTTTAATTTAAGAATTATTTCTCCCCAATCTGTTTAATGTTCTATACAAAATCCCAGATCAAATAAAATAACAATTTTGTGCCAGACTCCATTAAATGTTTTTTACTGCGCTATGCAACACTCTTAACGTGCATGCCGAGAATATTGCAGTAACTGGTTCAAAAATGATATTTTCTAAAATTTTGGTCATCAAAATGAAATATTTAACATGTGAATTTAACCAATTAATGTTTATAAACACACTGGAAACATTACCAGGGTGTAATGTTTCATAGATTTTTAACTTTCATTTCAGTTTTCATCAAAATTTATATAATACGAGACTTTAAGGAAGAAACAAAAAAAAGAAAAAACACACACACACACACACACGGTACTATAAAAAGCATATCAGAATTAAATTTACAGTTAAAAAAACAAACAAACAAAAAAAACCCACCACAACACCTATACTATACTGCGAGGTCCTTGTACCTGAACAGAATTTTTGTGCTGCGATGTTAAGCAGCACTTCAGTCCATTTAGGAGATGCCATCTTGGACTGGATGGCTTTGGAAGATACCACTCTTCTCAGAAACACTAGGAAGTCTCCGAGATGCAGCTCGGCTGTGTGTTGCTTCCGTAGTAATGCTAAAATCAACACACATTTATTTTCATAAAAATTCTGATTCGTAGTGAAGCTGTTGGAGTAACGGTACGTATGCATCTTTGAATTACCCCTGAAGTCTTTTTTTGTGTTGTCTGTGCCGTCGTCTGTCTTCTCCTCAGACTCTGGACTTGTGTTGAGGACACTTCCTGCAGCCTGCGACAGCAGCGTCTTCAGCTGACTGCAGAGCAGGTCCAACAGAGCCTGAACCACTTTAGGGCTCAATCGATCAGCGTACGTCCTGACACGGAACAGCAGCATTCGATGGATGATGAAATCATACACAACCTTTATAAGTCAAGTTTAGCTCTATAACCACCAGAATACTCAGTGCTTCCAGGTTGTTTAAAGGTGCATTAGATAAGATTAGAAAAAATATTTAATAAATAAAATAAAGCTGCAAGCGGCGATCATCTAAGCAGAATCACGGATGGTAAACAATGGTGGAATTAGAAGTCGTTTAACGGCTTTAGGAAAAATAAGAGGTGAAATTGTAGTAAACGTTAAAAAATTATTTTGTTAAATAGAGCACAATATATGAACTATGAAGCATGAACAGTTTGAGATACATGAGCACCCCCTATGGACGATATTTCACAAATTCTGACGTTCCTTCCAAAAAATGTGATAGTGATTAAGTGTATCAATTGTAATGAAAACTTTTACATCACAAGATATCGGCCATAGAGGGGCCACACCTTAAAAATTCATTGGCTCACAACTCTGAAAAGGTCTGATGAATCAAGGTAATTTTTTATCAACATGGTCGGGAGAAATTCATGCAAATCTGTCTAGGACAAGTTATATGTTTCTGTAAATGTTGTCATGGTGGATAATCATACAGGAGACCACTGAAAGTCATGTGATCGTGTGAAATGGCATTACACAGGGTCAAAAAAACCTTTACGGAGCCGCAGGTGAAAACGTGGAGTTATGGCTGGTTATAGCGCCGCCTTGTGGCAGATTCGCTTGAAATTTTGTAAATGGCATCAATGTGCCATTCTGAATAAGCCTATTAAAGGCGCTTGCTTTGCACAACAGTCTTCTGGATTTTCTAGATTATTACAAACTTTGAGAGTAAGTGATGAGATGAAGTAAGAGATGGCGACAATCACGACGACAGCGGAAAGTTTAAAGACAGGCAGAGGTGGTCAGTGTGTTTAGAGTCACCGTAGATGAAATCATGAAACAGTTTGACTTGGAACCCTGATGGACAGGCATGTTTTAGCTCTGACGTGCTATCTAACAGAGGTCACTGTTAAATCTTCCGCACGTACACAAAATATGCTGCGATTGTGTCAACGATGTGGCTCGTGTCGCTTCTGCATGCGCACTTCTCACTACACTTCTCAGTAGACTGGTAAAACGGGACAAGGAATATGTAAGTTTTTTAGTAACTTACGTTACACATACACGTTACTGTGATAATAAAGTGTTCAAATGCTACTGTAGTCCAATATTATAAATTATAACGTCCTAATTTATGATCATTTGACCAGAAGGTTTGTTACCCCTGATTTAAACATTGTGGTGTCAGTTAATAGTTTTTTTTTACCCGGTGCTGATGGCGAGGATCTGCAGCAGTCGGGTGCTGGCCACTTTGAGCGCTGTGCTGAGCTGGGAGTCGGCGGGTTTGTGCAGGAGCTGGAGGGTGTGTCCCAGCAGGATTTCCTTACCGCACAGCTGAGAGAGCACGTCTAACAGACCGCTGGAGATGGCCAAAGAAACGTCCACGGGCTGGTAGCGCACGCTGAGGGCAAACACGGTCACTAACAGCAGCCGCTGCTGAGCCTCTGTGTGCGCAAGAACACACATGACTACTCCATGCACACCGTGTGTGTGTGTGTGTGTGTGTGTGTGTGTAAGTGAGTGTGTGTGGGAGATGCAGTACGCTTCTGTTCATTACCTATATGGTGCTTATTAGACTGAAGAGCTCTTTCCAGTGTGATGGAAAGCTGCTGGTAGATTTTGTGCACCGCTGTCTGAATATCTGTCTGTAATCTCTTTTTAGCAGCTCGAATACCATCCTGAAAAGGAAGGAAATCACAAATGAGTGTCCATGAATGAGTGCAGAAGCGGCCTCTGAAGCAGAAGTTCCGATTTTCTGCTTTCTGTCAATCATATGCTGAACTCATTTTCCTAAAAAGTGTACGTCAAGTTACACCAAGCTTCATACTTTCAATTTTAAAACAAACCATTTTGGGACAATTTGAGATATACACTACAAGGCCAAAACTATGTGAACCCCTGACCATCACACCCATATGTGCACACAATTGCAGAGAGCGTCTATGTGTGCTGCAGCGGTACGGTTTCCCTTCACTGGAACTGAGAGGCCCAAACCTGCCCCAGCATGATGATGCCCCTGTGCACAAAGCAGCTCCATGAAGACATGGTGTTCAGGTTAAGGTTGGAGTGGAAGAACTGGAGTGTCCTGCTCAGAGCCCTGACCTCAACCCCACTGAACACCTTTGGGATGAACTGGAACTGGAGCCTCCTCAACGTTCCAACATCAGCACCTGACCTCACTAATGCTCTCGTAGCTGATTTAACACAAATCTTTCAAACAAAACCCTGACATCAAAAAGTTCCTAAACCCCATCAACACATCTAATGAACCAAATATCAAACACCGAACATGTCTTGGCTGATTTTGGGGAACTGAAAAATTATACACATTTGATTATTCACCAAACAATTACTTTACTTCTAATTGCTTGTTAAATAGCAGCGCACACAAGCCTGAAGATTACCTGATAGTGGTGCAGCTGGACGCTCTCACCCTTCAGTCCCCCATTACAGGCACCGAGGCCAAAGCATCCTGCCAAGAACTGCAGTCTGACCGACGTCAACAAGGAAGCGGAGTGAAAGGCGGCTGGACCACGCCCGGCCACGCCCTCTCCCCCAGCCTGACTGCTTTTCTCCTCCATCCCAGAGATTAAAACCACGATCTGATGAAGGGCGTCTAATCGCAGCTACGCACACATACAGGAACATGATTATTTTCCTATAACAACATGTCACCAAGTGTTTTATTCCTCTTAAATGACAGTAATTTATTAACTAGATACATTTTTACAGTTACAGCTATACCTTGACACTGCAAATCAGATTTGTTGAATTCTCAAAGCATATAAGAAGGTCCTGTACCTCCGCTCTGCCCTGCTGCTGCTCCATGGCTATGATCGTAGCTTGAGGACTAGTTGACATGCTCTCCTCTGGTTCCTTAAATCCGGGCGTGTTTCCCACGTCGCCACTGATGAAGTTGACTATGTTGTCGATGAGTGTGTGGATATGCAGCGTGCAGCTCAGGTCCAAGTCAGACTCCTCATAAGAATGAGGGGAGCTGTATAGGCGCTCGCGACCCAAACGCCGGCCGAACCAGTCGGCAGAGTCCGGAGTGCTGTGTGCAAAATCTGATGGGGACAAAGGTGGAACAAGTCATCAGAAGCGACAGATTTTCATGAGCGTGAGGCTCACAGAGTCAAATCAGACACCAGACATAAACGTATGACACTATTAATCTTTGGTGTCTCTCCTCAAGTGTACTATCAAGGCCTTTTCTTTTTCAGATGAGGTAAAAAAAACTCTAAACTGTTGTTTCTTAAATATTATTTTAATATCATCTTAATGTACACATACAAATTTCAATTAGTCTGCTTTTACACTTGGCAGAAAAATTGCTGGTTTGCGTTCATAGGTGAAAGAAAGAAGCGCTTGGCGTGACATACACAGTGTAATAATCACAACGTTCTTGCTAGAATCTCACTAGTTTTGGCTAACTAACAAGCCTTGCTTGTGTTAGATTAATTATTCTCAGTAATGCAGATGAAATAAAGATTGGGGTAATACTCATTATTATTGTTCACTGAAAAACTGGAATCAGAATAATATATTTTCCATTTTGTTGCTTTATTTTCACTTACTAATACGACTTGCAGTATTGCACTCATCTTGGGGATTTATTTTGGCCCCATCATGCAACCGCAATTGTAAAAGCAGCCTTAAAAGTTAGGCTACCTTCAGTGACTTACGTATAAAATCAGGAGGGTTAAGAGTCACTGTAACACAAAAAAATAGCTTTAAAACAAATTTTATTAAGAAACTAACCTCTCTTTTTATGAGTGAACACCAAATCCAGGTCAACGTTCCTTTTGCCACTCTGTAACAGTTCACAGAGAAGTTGAATTTACGAACACACACACGAACGCACTATTACGACAGCATAAGCATGATTAGCAAGTGTACTAACCAGTGAGTATCCTTCTTCATCAGACTCTGGCTGGGAGAGATCAGACTCGCTTCTGGACTTAGTGAGCCTGTAACTCGGACCGCTCTGGATGGATCGACTCTCAGTGGACAAACTCTCGCTCCTGAACAAACATCACGCACCGTTATTAATGTCTGAAGCACAGCTACACATTAACATGTGTATCAGATAAATCATGGTGCGTCGTAGTATTTATTTACCTCGTCATAAATCCACCTCCATCCTGCATGGCGCCGCTCAAAGCTGGCTGCTCATTGGTCGTCAGCGTGAGCGTCGGGCTGACGGCCATTAGGAGCATGGCGCAGCGATGGATGATGCCATTGCAGGTGGTGGTGTAGAGATCTTGCCTGTCCTGTAAGGGCACGCTGTCCCTGCGCTCCTGCCCAGGCTGAACGGACTCGTCCGGGACGCCAACGCTGCTTGTGCGAGTTCGCTCTCGGCTTCGCACCACATCCCGTGCAGAAAGAAAACACTGGAAAATTTCTGCACCCGAAGGGAAGCGGCACAAAGAGAGACAGGGTTCAAAATAAAATCCGCCAGATCTGTTATGACAGACACGTGTACATTTACAGTTGTGTACAAAATAATAGCAATGCGACATCACTAACCTGATCAATCACTGTGTTTTGTAGAAATTATATTTCTACATGGTAAATAATTTACTAGTAGGTGTAGTAGAGTAATAGAAAACCAACAGGACCACAGTCATGACATGCTGCTGATTGTGTGTAATTGAATCATTAATTGAAAGGAGCGTGTTCAAAATAATAGCAGTGTGGAGTTCAATTAGAGAGGTCATTCAGTCTGTGAAACAAACAGGTGCCAATTACGGCACTTATTTAGGGAAGGAAGGCAGCAAATGTAGTTCATGCTGGTTACAGTGCATTCCTCTCTGAAACGCTGAGTAATATGGGGCGTTCCACACATTGTTCAGAAGAACAGCATGCCTTGATTAAAAAGTTGATTGGAGAGGGGAAAACATATAAAGTATGATAAACTTTATAAAGTAACATATAAAGTGAAGGAAATGACAGGCTAATATGATCTAATATGAGCTAATATGATCACAAATGCTTTAAAACGGCAACCAAACCCTGAAAGACGAGGAAGAAAATGAAAAACTACCATTCGAATGGATCGAAGAAGAGCCAAAATGGCAAATACTCAGCCACTGATCAGCTCCATGAAGATCTAAGAAGGTCTAAAGTTACCTGTGAGTGCTGTTACAATTAGAAGACGCCTATATGAAGCCAAGCTACCGGCAAGAATCCTGTTCAAAGTCCCATTGTTGAAAAAAAGATGTGCTGAAGACTTTACAATTTGCCAAACACACTGCCCTAAAGAGAAAAGGCGCAACACGTTGTGGACTGATGAAAGCAAGATTGCTCTTTTTGGGCCTAGTGGCCACAGACAGTTTGTCAGACGACCTCCAAACACTGAATTCCAGCCACAGTATACTGTGAAGGCAGTGACGCATGGTGGCGCAAGCATCATGATATGGGGATGTTTCTCATACTGCGGTGTCGGGCCTATTTTTCGCATACAAGGGATCATGGATCAGTCTGAATACCTCAAAATATTTCAAGAGGTCATGTTGCCTTATGCAGAAGAGGAAATGCCCTTGAAATGGGGGTTTCAACAAGACAACGACCCCAAACACATCAATAAACGAGCAACATCTTGTTCCAGACCAACAAGACTGACATTATGGAGTGGCCAGCCCAATCCCCAGACCATAATCCAACAGGAAACTTGTGGTTTCATCAAACGTGCTGTTTCTGAGGCAAAACCAAGAAATGCAGAAGAATTGTGGAATGCAGCCAATCATCCTGGGCTGGAATACCTGTTCACAGGTGCCAGAAGTTGGTCAACTCCATGCAACCCAGATGTGCAGCAGTTCTCAGAAACAGTGTTTATACAACTAAATAATAGTTCAGTGATACCAAGGAAAGCAAAATCTTTTTTCAGTTCATACAGTGAATGTTTGAGTTTGTACAGAAGCATGAGGACGCTGCTATTTTTTTGAACAGGCTAACATTCCCTTTTCTTCACTTTCTGTAAAGGAATAACACAAATTTTATATATTTTTCTTCATGTTTTGGTTTTGAATAGAATGTGTAGTGTTCCCAATGCATTTGCGTGCATGGAAATAAAAGCTATTATAAGGATTTTGAGCTTTATTCACTTTTTTAAACACACTGCTATTACTCTGAACACAACCTTATATGGGGGAAAAAAAGAAAGAGAAAAATTTAATTTTACCACAAAAACACTAGAATATTGACAGCTAATTATGAGGGGTGTGCGTGCATGTGCACGCATGCGCATGTGTGCGTGCATGTATGTGTGTATGCTCACTTCCTGCAGTCATGACCTCATGCTCCCTCTCCTCCTCATCCTCCTGCTCCTGATGGCTGTCCTCTCGGTCTCGCTCTCGGTCGGCTCGTTCCTCCAGTTCTGCCTCCTCATCAATAGTGCGAGTAAAAGAGCGTTCCTGTGGGTCCAGTTCCACCGAGTCCACATTCTCAGAGATCTACACACAGGAGGTACGCAGGTGTTTATAAGTAAAATAAGCATCTGGGGAGAAAATTACACTGATGAATGTAATTGTATGTATGTATGTAAAAGTGTGTGCATACCCTGCGCTCTCTGGATGGTGAGCGAGTTTGGACCAACTCCATGTTCTTGCAGGCCAGTAAGCGATTCCGCACCTTATACACACTTCTGTACACTTCAGCCAACAGCTTACATGGCTGATACCTGATACACACCATCACAGGTATAAAGTAGTCAGTTTGTGAGTCTAATAACTGTAATAGATCAAAGCGTGTGTGTGTGTGTGTGTGTGTTTATAGTGTTTAAAGTGTATGTGTGGGTCTGTGATTAGAGTCGATATGTATAAGGGTAGTTTCAGACCTATAAATTCAATTGTTGATTCTGAATCAGTGAAATTGACTCTTTTGATTCATTTGCTGTTAGGTTTGGTTTCACACAGTACATCATTAAATCACCCCGAAAATCAATAAATGTTGTGCGAGTAGGGCTGAAAACAGACCAAGTCCAAGTGTGTGTGTGTGTGTGTGTGTGTGTGTGTGTGTGTGTGTGTGTGTGTGTGTGTTACCTGCCCCCTCCGCAGGCATGTCCCAGCAGCCCTGTGTGTTTCAGCAGCGTCGCCAGAACAAAGCGAGATACGGTGTCCAACAAAGCCTCGTTACTCAGCGTCGCACTGTCCCAGTCTACATACAACACACACACAACACAGCAAAGTTCTTTTTTTTTTTTTTTTAACAGATCATTTGTTTAAAATTTTTTGTGTGGGTAGTTTGTGTGAGTGTGTTACCCTTGCTAATGGCGTAGTCCAGCATGTTGCTCCACAGGCTGTGTGTGGGCTCTTTAGTGGATCCGAGGGCCAGGTCCACTAACACACTCATGTCAGCTCGCAGTGCGCAGTCGAACAGCTTCTTCTCCTCGTTCCCACACAGAGCCGCCTCCAGGAGAGCACTGATGCAGGAGTCTTTAACGCAAACACACACACAAATTATATTAACATCCATTAATTCACACAGAGTGGAGTTCCGAATCTGAATAAATGGTGTGGAGTGATTACAGTTTTGTGTACAGTGTGTGTGTGTGTGTGTGTGTGTGTGTGTGTGCGTGCGCCTGGCTGCTTATCATTCTCTCTCCGTCCGTCCATTTGTATGTTGTCTGTCTGTCCATCAGTGTGTGTATGTCTGTCTCTCCACCCTTGGGTATATGCCTGTGTGCCACTCTATCGGTGCGTGTGTGTGCGTCTGTCAGTGTTTGTATGTGTGTACCTACCTGTCTGAGTGTGGGTTTGTGTGTACCAGGCTGTCTGAGTGTGGGGGTGTTTGTGTACCTAGTATCTGTCTGTGCATATGTATATATGTATGTGTGTGGCTGTCTGTATGCATGTGTGTCCATCTAGCCGTCTGTATATATATGTGTGTGTAGGTGTGCAGCTATAGCGGTCTATGTGAGCGTATGTGTACCTAGCTGTCTGTGGGTGTGTGTACCTAGCTGTGGTATGTCTGTCTCCAGGCCGTTGCTGAACAGCGGGGTTTTCAGCCAGTACGCCGTGTGCTGTTCTTCCAGCGAGTGGGCGGAGCCTTGCAACATTCCCCCCAGGCATCGCCCAATCAGCAAAGCCACTGTGCGTTCCAGATCCATGAGCCACACCCACGACTGTGCAGGACCAGACCCACACCCCGGCTCTGCCAGCTCTGAGACTCCTGCTGTCAGTCACAGAAACACACAGATTCCACTGAGCAATCGAGAGACTCATCACACAGTACAGTAAACAAACAAAAAATTTTAAATAGGCATAAATTCAGACTTGTATTTTACCCTGAACAGGCCACTGCAGCTCCTGGTCCTCTAACGGCGTGGCGGCCGGCAGGAGTCTGTTGAGGCGGTCTAACGGCGGTAGAAGGTCTAAAAGGAAACTCAGAAGTGGACGAGCCACCCACACAGGCAGCAACAGCAACGACGTCATGATCTGACACAGCATGTTTCCTGCTGCAGACACGTACATCACATCTACAACACACACACACACACACACACACACACACACACACACACCAGAGTGTTAAAATAACATGAATCTCTTTTAGGTTCTCAACTCAAATTACATTGTGTAACAAATCGAGATTGTGATTTAAATACTATTTTTTTTTTAGTTCAACTCCAATTAAAGAGAAAAATACACACCAAACCTGCACATTATCTCAATTTCAAAGGTAAACAAACAAACATTTTTGGCATGCTTATTTGCAAATGTACATGTATGTGCATACACATACCTCGAAGTTTCTCACGCACGCTGCCGTTTCCAGAGCTCTCCTTCAGAAGCACGGCTGAGCGAGTGAAAATGTCTGTGGCGTGAGGCAGCAAAAGCTGCAGGTGTTTATGAAGAAGAGCCACACTGCTGGAGTCCTACACACACACACGCCGATGGATGGACATGGCACACACACAATCAATGTAATCAAATCAGTCAGTGGGGCAGGCATCATGCAAATCACTGTGCTTTCTCTTTGTGAGTATATCTTGTGTGTTTGTTCTGCATGTGCATCTGTCTGTTCATGTGTATGTGTTGTCTTCCTGTGTATGTCTATCCATTAGTGTGTATGCGATCATCTGTGTGTTTGTGTCGGTCTCGCTATACTTTTGTGTGACTGTCCATCTTTGTGTGTGTGTCTCTTTCTGTCCATGTCTGTCCATAAGTGTTTGCATCTCTGTCCATTTGTGTCTCTCATGCCACATGTGTGTCTGTCATTATGCGTGTGTCTACCTCTGACAATATGGGAGTGTGTATTTGTGGCTGTCTGTGTCTCTATCTATTTGTGTGAGTGGGGGTGTCTGTGTTTGTCTCTCTTGCTGTGTGTGTATTTGTTTCTGTCTGTCTCTGTCCGTGTGTGTGTGCGGGTGTGAGTGCGTGCGCGCGTGTGTGTACCTCAGTGACAGGGTTCATGTGGCAGAAGGCCAGCAGTTGTTTCTGAAGAGAGCAGAGGAGCTCGTGGAGGTGAGCAGGCTGACTGTTATCAGACGACGACGTTCCCTGTAAATGCTTATCACTGTTCTTCTCCAACTCCCCAAACGCCTGATCCTGTAAACACACACCCACACTTAACATGACGGGACTCAGCAGGGGCAATAAGAGAGTGTAAAGCTCCAGCTAACATGCTGCACACTCACCGTGTAGAAGCCCAGGTTCCTGAGTAGAGTCTTCATGAGGATCTCGGCAAGGTGTGTGTCAGGGTGTGTGTCCGGTGTGTGTGTGGGGTCTGAGGACAGTGTGAGTGCTTCAGAGACATCTGGTGGAGAGCTGTAGCCCAGCAGGGAGGCGACGTGGGTGTGATCCTGGAGACTGGTAAGAATGATGTCCAGCTGCATCCTCTGTAACACACAGACACACAATAACATGCATATATATACACACACAAACGCACACACACACATATGCACACACGCATGCACACACACAAGCTCACCTGTCCTTTAGAGAGGCTCTCCCAGCGGTCAGGTCCTTGAGGAAGGAGTGAGTGCAGAAGCTCCATTCTTTCCCTCAGAGGTGGAAGCAGCATGGTGGCACCTACAGACAGAGTCTCAATGACCGCCTGGAACACACACACACACACACACACTTTAGTTAAAATGTGAGGGTGCTAAATCTATCAAAAAGGAAATGTAGAAACACACACACACCTCCTGAATCTCGTCAGGCACTGATGCGTCCATCAATCTGAACAACAAGTTGCGAAGAGGCCGAGCCTGTCGCCCTAGGATACTGGTGGCCACACCCCCTGCCAGCGCCAGAGCCAGGTGATTGGATAAGAGCTTCAGGCACAGCTTTAGGAAGTTATGGTGCTCTCTGTGGCCCAGACAAAGTTGGAAACAAACATCAAATAACCATACAAGGTAAAAATAATAATAAGAAGAAGAAGAAGAATACAGCACACAGCGAGACGTTCATTACCGTGAAATAAACCACAACATGGTGATGTAGGAGGACTCTTGACTCACACTAAAGGGGTTTATTTCACAATAATGTTCATGATATTGCTTATTACACAGCTACTTACTAAAGAAATCAACAATTTGACACAAATAATTATCTTATTTAATTCCGTTAAAAAAAATATTCCATTAGACTCTAAAGTTGGAGTTGTGTCCATAGCAACATAAACTCCATAGCAACACAGAATTCCTAAGATTAGCCTACTTAGCATTATAATTCGTAATTTCTGAGAGTAACCTTTTTTTTGTTACAAGGTGCCATGAATAAGATGACATTAATTTGATTATTAAAGCAACAAAATTTCCCATACTTCTTTTTTGGGATCGATATGACTGGACCTGGTAATAGACAGTAGAATGCCATAACTGACCAATCAGAATCAAGTTTTTGATAACGGCGTGCAATAGAAAGGTACAATGTCTATATCATGATAAATTAGGTCATGATATAGCAGGTATTTTTACATAGATTACAAACTGTTTGAAGGAGTTTACACTTTACGGTTTGATGGTAACATGCGTAACAAGCTGCACTGTTAGTAACTAAAAAAGAGAATTAAGAAAGGCAGGTGAGGGAATGACTGTTTATAGCTGCTATAATGTAAGGGAGAACAGGAACTAACAAAACATTAAACTTTTTACAGAGTGAAAGTGCTCTGACGTACTTGGAGGAAGGGAAGGGGAGCGGAGGGACTTTGTTATTGATGCCATCACAATATCTCTCCAGGAACGAACGCAGATGAGCAAACGTGCTCTCCTCCAGATCCACGCAGTACGGCCTGTGCCATGCCACCACTTGCCTTAGCGCGCACACATACACACACATACACACACACATACACACATACATACACATACATACACAGAAATGTTCATAACATATATAATACTAAGCATCAGTATCTATAAGGCACACAGTGACATCAGTAAAGCTGCAACTGAATGAATCGATTAGTTGCATTATTTAAAATTTTAATACTGAATACAAAAAACGTGAAAGCTTCGGCAAACAATATGTATAATAATAAAGGCAAAATACATATCAGCTGTCTGTTTTGCTAGCTGAAAGTCTCAGATTCATCTTCATTGCGTGGACCTGATACCAAAGTTTTGTAGACACTCTTAGTTTTCAATGAAATCAATAAATTAATGAATCAGTCAGAATTAGTGAATCGACTGGAAATGGTGACTCGACTCTGTTCGAGATCGACGTCGTTGTGAAACCAAGAGCGGGATGGAAACCTGACTTGACACACTAGACATACTTAAAATATATCTTGTGTTTGCTAAGAATATATAATTATTTAGCACTCACACATAGGAAAACATACCTTCTTACAAGCTAACTGATACAAATAGCTTCAAGTTGTAGACTAATGATTAATTCCAGACCAGGTTCATCTTTCAGCCCATCGAGTTGTCATAAACTCCTTACACTGTGCAACCTCGACATCAGAGTAGATGTAAATGTGGCTAACCTGTCTCGGGGAAGGGCGGTCCAGGCCAGGCTGTGGGAGGTGCCTGCAGAGATCTGCTGAATGGCCACGCCGTCTAAACCAATCACCTTCTTGGGTTTGGTGATGGGACCGGTTGAGTTGCCTTGACCACACTGACCCATGGAATTATTACCCCAGGCATAAACTTCATTATCTACAAATTGTGCAATAAGAACAAGAACAAGAAAATCAAGAACGCCTTTACGGCGGTCAGAAATGTCTGTTGAAATAGAGAAATTACAATCATGAAAACTTTACATAAATGTTAAATCTACAACGGATTAAAAAGAGAACAGAACGTCTACTAGGTGCTACGGGAGCTATCGGCGTGTAAAAGATCATTTCATGCTACGGGGTTCACCACGGCACCATGATATTACAACTAAATTTAGTGTACAGACGTGGTGCACGTCACAAAATAGAAAGTGTCTCAAGACATCAGGCAGGAAGTTGAAGCTTGGTCACAAATGGACAAGGACCCACAGAATACCTCCAAAGCTGTGGCAAAATGATTTAAGTAAAATGATTTACAACAAAGTTAAGGTGTTGGAGAGTCCATCACAAAACCCCGACCTCGATCTGAGGGAACATTTGCGGACATAACGTGTGAGCATGGAAGTGTACAAACCTGACTCGATTACACCAGGAAAAAGCCAGAATTCCAGCTAATGAAAGGCTCCCCAAGAAATGTTCAACAACTTAAAGGCAACGCCACCAAATACTAGCAAAGGGTACAGAAACTTCTGACCCATTAGGAATGTGTTGAAAGAAGTAAAAAATAAAATAAATCCTCCTCTCTACTATTATTCTGACATTTCACACTCTCACAATTAGACATGTAACGATTCACCCGATTTACGGTACGATTCGATTCACGGTTTGATTTCTCCATGACATTTTTGAAGAAAATAAAACAAAAAATTAAAAGAATTTTATTACCAGAAAATGCAACATTTATTTTCCTATTCTTTACCAACTTAAATATTCCATCTGTTAAATAGAAAATATATACTTCTGCTTCATTTTCTTGATAATCAAGAAAAATTATTTACAAACATTAATAAAGGTTTGTGTAAAATACAGCAAATAGCTTATTAACTAAAAACAATTTAATAAACATTTTCTTACAAATTAAGCTAACACACATAAAACAGCTCCCTCCATTTGCTTCTCTTTTCTCTTTCTTCCAGCAGTCTGTAAAAAGAGCTCGGATTTCTAGTTGTGTTCTATTTCACACACTCTTTCCTAGTATAGATCTGGTTTTCTGTGTGTGTTATCGCAGCATTAGAGTTGTGTTACTTCCGCCTACAGTGATGTCGCCGGTATTCCCGCTATTGCATCCTCTGCTGTATAAACAACGCAATTACAGCTAGTTTTTCCTAGCTAAGAGATGAATCACGGTTCATCGGATCGAATGGCCATAAATGTGTATCGTGATTTATCGGTGCATGATGTATCGTTACACGCCCATATAAAATAACGTGGCCATCCTGACTGACCTAAAACAGGGAATGTTTTCTAAGATTAAATGTCAGGAATTGTGAAAAATTTTAAGAGTTGAAATGTAAAGGTGTGAGTAAACTTTTGACTTCAACTGTATGTCAGTGATTTATTGCAAAAGAGAAGATTTTGCTGAAGAAATTACATTAATATAACGCGAGATTGAATTTAAAGAGGGTTAGACCCCGGAGTTAGGACTAAAACAACACGAGCCGACTGACACGCTCGCTCCGTCACATGTCCTCTTATTTAAGGTTGAGTCAGCGCATTTCTCTTCTCCTCTGTGTTTAGTGCACCCACACACCTGACACCGCATCTATACTGCATGTCTCCACACACACACATACACACACACGACATCATCAGCCACCACTACGCAATCAAGCTGTTACATTAAATATACGAGATGTGGGTGTAGAAATGTACCATGTGACAACGCCAGGCAGTGACTGTCTCCGATCGAGATATCTACTATGCGGGTGGTGGCCAGTTCCTCGATCAGTTTGGGTCGGAGAGCGGTGGCTTCCGAGGATCCGCAGCCCAGACAGGCACCACAACCCCAGGCGTACACCTGGGAAACGAGTCCAACACAAACGCTGACATACACTCGGCTTCCGAAAACATATGATGAAACACTTGTCTAACGTTCCACATTCTTACCTGTCCAGTGGAGGTGAGGGCCAGAGAAGACTGGCTTCCGGCACACACTTTACGGATGAACATTCCCTGTAGAGCCTCCACCACTTTGGGTTTGTACACGCGGTTGGTGTCGCCGTGCCCGAGCTTACCTGTCCGAGAGAACACGTCACAGGTCACGCAAGACATGGTAGATATCATATTTGAGATGCCGTAACTACCATGACTTTTTTTTTTTTATATATATATTACAACAATTACAAACTCAAGACATTATTTTACAAATTAATATGACGAATATCGTTCCAAGTTTAAACAAGCCATACTGCATATGATTAAAAAGTGTGTTATTTGAGTCTCTTTCGATGCTTTTTCTTTCTTTTTTTACTGATACGCTGCACTAGCCTAGGCACCAGACTAAAAATGGAAAATGCTCTTCTCTGTCCATCTGCCCCCGCATCCACGTCCAGCGACTCACAATCAGTGGAAGATTGATAAAAAAAAAATTTTTTAATGATAAAATGCTACAGCAGTCTGAAATTATAAACTTAAATCTTAAAATGTAAGATGGTCAAGGCTTGTGATCACAAAAATTCATAAAGTCCAGTTGTTTGTAAACCTACAAACTGTAGACTAGTTTAAGTTTTTTTTTTTTTTAAGGCTGAAACCTGAATCTCAGGTTTTGCTCATTTGTTCCTCACCATCATATGGTTTTGTGCTACATATACTGTTGTTTCCTCATTTTATATAATTGTTATTGCTCATTACTCTATTATACATTACAGTATGTGTATTGTATTTTTATCTATATTCTTCTCCCGTCTTTCCACTGCTGTTAAACCCCAAATTCCCCCGGGAATTAACATTATTATTAATGAATAATAATACTATATATTACTAATATGATTTAATATTATTATATAATTACTGTATCTGTTTATATCATCATCACAGTCGTACGACGTGGTGAATGCAGACGTCAGATGATGCACACGACTCACCGTTGTCTCCGCCCCCGAAGGACCAAACGGTGCGTCCGTCTTTGGACAGCGCGATAGTGTGCGAGCTGCCGCAGGACACCTCGCCCACGTTGCTGATGTCTTTCACGAGCATGGGGATGTTGCGGCTGTTGCTGTCACCATGGCCTGAGAACACATGCGCGTTCACATTTAGCTTTATAACTCATCCAGCATAAACACAAATGCAGAAACATAAATGTTGAAACATATAAACATACCCAGTCTTCCAAAGTCACCTTCTCCCCACGTGTACAGCTCTCCATCCTCACTAACCGCTGCACTGTGCCTGTAGCCGGCCGACACGGACACCACCACCTACACACACACACACACACACACACACACACACACACACACACACACACACACACACACACACACACACACACACCATTCAGATCAGATTAAATGAACACGATAGTGTTTTCCCCCCAAACTCATTCACAAGCCTAAAAGCAGTTTTTTGACTCCATCAATAATATAATTGAATTATGTGACTATAAAACACAAATTATAGAGGCAAAGTAGGCATGTATCGATATATCATGCAACAATAAATTGCAGTACAAGTTTATGACAATTTGAATCAAGGAAGTAAAAATAATGAACAGCGATTATTCGTAGGCTACATAATCTCTTAGATTTTCCTGACTTTAATTATATTGTTTGCTCGAACACCACGAAAACACATTAAACACTGATCTAAAGTGAGAAGCAGCTGTTGTGCGACTGACTGTACTAATACAGTAGATTCAACAATAAATCAGAGCTATTTTTTTTTTAGCTAAAGAAAAGCTAAAGAAAAGAGAAGAAAATGGAGGGAGTTGGTTTTCTTTGCATTTCTAACAGAATATTTTAGTTAACAGGCTATTATATTTTAATCCAACAGACATTGTCACAAAGCAGCTTCACAGGAGTATATAGATTCTGACTATAATCTTATGAAACTACAAATTTGTCTATATATCTCTCTAATGAGCAGCCTGTGGCGACGCTGGCGAGGAAAAACTCACTGAGACGACTAGAGGAAGAAACCTTGAGAGGAACCAGACTCAAAAGGGAACCCATCATCATCCGGGCGGCGCTGGATAGTGCGCTTACAACTAACACACTTCTGTAACTGTGCGTTATATGGACAGAAAAGTACAGTTACTGTTGTTGTATTAATCAAATATGCTGTTTACCCATCCATCCATTATCTATACCGCTTTATCCGTCTGGCTGGCGGGGAAGCTGGAGCCAATCCCAGCATCTTCGGGCGAGAGGCGGGGTACACCCTGGGCAGGTCGCCAGTCCACC
>JAQQZR010000007.1:23243731-23256744 GCA_030068235.1 Notoglanidium macrostoma
TGATGGTCAGGAACAACCCAGGAACCATCAAGGCACAGGCCTGCCATGAACTGGAAGCTGCTGGAACACCGTCTACAATCAAGAGAGTTTTACATCACCATGGACTGAGAGGCTGCCTTCCAAGAAAGAAGCTCCTGCTCCAAAATCCACACCTTCAATCTCGACTAAAGTTTGCAGCTGAGCACACGGAGAAAGAAAACGCCTTCTGGAGGAAAGTTTTATGGTCAGATGAGACCGAGATTGAGTTGTTTGGCCACAATGAGCAGAGGAACAGAGGAACCCTGTAGCAGCTGTTCAGCATGGTGGTGTAGCTTCTCGCTCTGGGGCTGTTTTACTGCCAGTGGAACTGCTGCACTGCACAGAGTGGAGGGAATAATGAAGAACCTCAGAACTCTTCAGCAAAACCTCAAACCTTCAGCTAGATGGTTGGAACTTGGACACAGTTGTGTGTTCCAATAGGACAAAGACCCGAAACACACATCAGAGCTGGTTGTGGATAAAGCAGGGCAACATTAAGCTTAAAACTAGTCCTGATCTCAACCCTGTCCATAACATGTGCACTGTGATTAAAAGTCGTGTCCGTGCAGGAAACACACACGTTTAACTGAAACATTTAAAAAAATAATCCTGAATTTTATTAAATGAGGAACAATTCAACATTAAATCCTTAAACATTTGTATTTGATGATGGTGGACGTGCTTTTTTCATCAAGACTGAAAGTTTCTATTAATCTAGATTTGTCTTACAGTTGAATATGTTTATAATAATAAATGTGAATCAAATTGACCTTTCACAGTTAAATCTATTTCATATTTTATTTACTCTATAATAAAAAATCCTCATAAAGGTATTTGTTATTTTAATTTTCTTATTCATGAATGTTCAAAATAAACCCATTTGTTAACATTTTAACACCAGGGGAGGGGTACTAAAACTTTTGACTTTCGTAGTACTTTAATTATGCACCTAATTAACTAAAAGCTTTAATTATATTCAGGCTTTCAATAAGTAAAAATGAGGGGTAAATATTAATTGCTTTGTGTATGGTAATCTTTAAGTGTGGAGCCTCCTGTTGCTGTAAACTCGATGATCTAAAACAGTGCATTAATGTGTTTTATTCTCAGCATTTATCCTGAAGATGGAAATGTTTCAGCTGCTCCTGCTTGAAATATACTTTACTTATGAGTTCAACTTCGGTATAAAAAAAAAGAGAAACTATGTAGATTTTCTCAGTACCAACACGACCATCATACAGGACGCAGGACTGGGATCTCCAACAATAAGGGAGTAAGTGTGATCTCAACACAGCATGGAGACAAGCCGCGATAAAGCGGACCGTAATTTTCAGGAGGCTGAAATTAGCCAGCTCCTGACTCTGCTCGTGCCTGATATAACTGCACGGCGTTCTGCTGACTCACGCATTCTCAGACATTCCAGCTAACCGGCTAAAGTTCCTGCCTCACATTACCAATACAGCTCCGCACTAATCCACTTCCACAGCCTGGGATCACAGATGAGTCCAGACATAAACATTCAGTGGGATTTACACTCCAAATCCACAAACAGGTTTAAGAGCAAAGATATTTGGAATTGGAGATGAATGAATAATTGATTTTACAGAAAAATAAAGTAGCACACTGAAATCCTGAAAATTTCCCATGGAGTGGGAAATTTCCACTTTACTCGGAGTGTCTTTTTGGAAGAAGGTCCTGTTGTGGAAAACTCCATGATTGAGGTGATTATTAACCTGCACAAGTCACGTAACGGATCTGAAAATAAAATTATAAAAGTATGCAAAAACACAATCACAGCCTAAGATACAAGTTTAAAAACTCTGGGACAGCTGAAAATTTGACAAAAATTAGATCAGTGTTTATACCCACTGTAACAACCGCCTGGAACACCATGGCAACCACCTATCAGTGTCATGACAACCAGCTGGAATACCATAGCAACCAGTGAGCTAAACTTGTTATTTCCTGTGAGACATTGTGTTACATTTTTTTCTTTCTTTCCTTCCTCGTGTTTGGTGTAAAAAGAGGACTGAATACAGCAAAAATCCCCAAAAAACACTGTATGATAAGGTGAAAGATCAACAGGCCTCATTTATCGAGCTGGATATGGACGGATTTATTCATAAATCATTCGTACGAGTATTTAGCAAGAAATATAGTACTCATGAAAATCGTGTAATTTGAAAAAAAAATGGTGTTCTACTTGTGCTCCTGAGTGTGTGAGAATTTATGTAGCATAAATCTGGACTTGATCGACTTCAGATCATATAATCTGCATGGATTACTTCTCTTTATATCTGGAATAATCTGTGGACTTTAAACTGTTTATAGTGTTGAGCAGAAGCCCTCATGCAGAGCCACTGTAGAAGAGCTTTGGAGTCCGAATCAGAACCTTATCCTCATGCTAGTTCACTCCGTCAGGGACTAAGAGCTCCATCAAGGACATTTAGTGAAAACCTCTCACTTTATTTAACTGGCATTAGATAAAGAAAGAAATACTTACTATTATTATTATTATATTATTATTATTAAATATTTGTATTGGCTGAGACATGAGTCAAAGTAACCTTCACTTCTATTTTTCAGTCTTTACTCTGATCGGTCATTTCATGCTCCCAGCTGCCTGTGCATGTTACCTTATAGGGAGTTTTGTGGGCGTCGCTAAATGCAAATGAGCAAAGTATCAGCTGTATCATTTATGTAAAAATTGATAAGGGGATTTCAAATGATACTTTGAGGATCTTTGAGTCAGACTTTTCACAACGAGGTGGAGATTCAATGTCATTACTGGAGTGGTAATCTACAGCGGGGCAGAATATGAACCCATATCTATAAAAAATTTAAAAAAGACACAGAATACACATTTGCCATATTATGCTAATAATAAACTGAAGAAATCCATTGTTATGCCTCCAAACAATGAATATGACATATATACATATACATACATCATATATAAAGACTAGGGTTCTTACCTGGTTGTTTGTTGTTGTCTGGACAGGAAATTGTTCCATTCTTGTCATTCTGGTGCTTATGCAGATATAAGAGACGTGCAAACACGAGATTAAAGTTTTGTACATGAATATAAATTTACATACACTGTGGATAAGCACTGTTATTCTGTCAGGTTGAATTAGGATTAAATCTCTCGGAGCTAAAATGACATTAAATAGAGATTAAATAAAAAGAGAAACTATAAAAATGGTTCCAAACAGTGATTTTATTGTAAACTTTTTATCAGGTGACCAAATGAAACCAGCAGTATGATGAAAGGAAAGACTGAGAAAATAAAAAGAGGACAGGAAAGAACAGAGGATTCAGTTACAGGAGAGAGAAAAGTTTAACCTCTCGTGCGCACTCTCGCGTGCGCACACGCACTCGCACTCGCACACACACTCACACATACAGGAAGAAGGGTTAGTTTGTTTATTCATTTCACTAAATATGACTGCTTTTCTTTTCTATGTGCTACATTGTTCCCTCTAAATCGTGATGTACCTGTCAGTGCGCTGAACTGATCGGCTCTGTTTACAGAGATCTAACATGTACGTACAAAACCTGTACACACAAGCCTTCATATTTTATACATAACTCAATAAATATCATCATTTACAAAGAATTCAACAAACAGTAAAGTTTTACATGAAGCTTCCCTTAATGAGAGCTATGTACTGCATAAACATCATCCGTCAAAAGTCAAACAATATTCTAAATTAAAAGGAATACCTCATTACCATTTAATGCTTCTGAGATATTCATTAATTTATAAATAAATTAAAACAGTTAGGATTTATTTTTATCAGATTTTAATTTTTCAGATTTAGCCATACGTTAATTATCCTACACACACACACGCACACACACACACACCAGTCCCCATTTTAACTCAGGATTATAAAGTAAACCAGACAAAAACAAGATGAGATAATGTTGGTGGAGGGGGCGGAGCTTCAGTTCGGTTGCTCGTAACCTTGACGAGAAACAATGATTTTGATGACAGCAGGCTCAGTGCTCAGTACAGCTCAGTACAGGCCACAGCCACGCAGGTTGTTGGCGATGATGATGTCAGTGACGGCGTCGAACACCACCTGAATGTTCCCCGTGTCAGTCGCACACGTCAGGTGGCAGTAAACCTCTTTATTAGGAGAACGGTTTTTACTCTCAAACTGAACCTGAATATACGCAGACGCTTCTTCGAACATGTTCGGACCTGCAAGAGAAGTCATAAAGCTGAACGCTGGAGTAAAGGAACATAAAAAAAAACACAGTTATAAGTTCTTAATATGCTTACACACACACACACACAAACACACCTGTATACTCCGGGAAGCAAATTGTCAGCGGAGATTTCTTTATCTTCTCCCCAAAAAGATCCTTCTTGTTGAGGAAGAGGATGATGGAAGTGTCGACGAAGAACTTATTATTACAGATGGAGTCAAAGAGCATGAGGGACTCGTGCATACGATTCTGCAGGAAGGAGAAATCACAGGTTTATATACATTAACGAGCTCCTTCTACTGCGTTATCCTTTCTATTGTAACAGCTCTTTCACAGGCACTCGTACGGCAGACATGCCGCTGAAAGTAAAAAGAAAAACATCATGGGTGTAACTGATAAATGATGTGCTGAGATGCATCACGTATGGAAGGAGTCTCCAGTGTCAGCGCTTTGTAACAGTCGGAAGTAAAGCTGCAAGTTTTCTGACGTATTCAGGACAGAGGAGTTTACACGTCTTTGCAGTCTCTCATTAACACGAGTAACAAGCTGCGTTTTTTATTATTTTGGAGAGAATAAAGTAAGTGGTGAAGGAACGACTCTTTATAGCTGCTATAATGTAGGTGAGAATGTAAGAGAGTGCTTGTTCAGTTCTTTACCGTCGTCTCATCTTCATGTAACATTTGGTCGTAACCGCTCATCGCTACACAGAAGATTATAGCCGTCACACCTTCGAAGCAGTGGATCCATTTTTTCCGCTCTGATCTCTGACCTCCTACATCAAACAGCCTGGAAGGGACAGAACACACACACACACACACACAGGTCATTTAGTGTTTGCATTAAACTGTATAATCTTGTTTATCAAAATTTATAAAGTGTCAGGAATTTCACCTCCTCAGTGAGTCAAATCATTTGACTCTGTTTGCTAATAAGAGTCGACTCTTTTTTTTTTTTTTTTTACCTCTAAACTGGACAAAGTTTGTAATCTATAGACCTGAGACTGTCCTTCTTTGATTAATTATAGCTGTGACTGTTTGATGAAATCTTACTCTATAGTCTAATTAACAAAACAGCATTGCTAAGCGTTTAAAAAATCTATTTAAGATTTAAATCTCATTAAGTGTAAAATCAGCAGCACTGTGAATGTGCGCACTGTAAAGATTCTGTGTTTCATGAATCAAAATGATTCATTTCTATCTATCCAAAGAATCAGTTCAAAGATTCGTGTCATTTATGAATGACACATCAGTAATAGAGGATTATTGGCAAATTTCATGAAATTGTCAAGTTAGAGGAAATGTGTGAGTTTAATTAAATTTCCCAAATTAGAAGGAAATATTCCAAATTGGAGAATTCTGAAAAAAGAAAAAGAAAAATCTTTATTACATAATAATTGAGGACATACAGAATAAATCTGATCTACAGCACCCCCTACAGGCCAATCAGTGTGTAAAGAAAGGTTCCATCGGCAGATCCCATTAAAGAGTACCAGTTCTAAAAAAAAAAAAAAAGAATCTTACCTGAAGCTCAGGTTCTTGAAGCTGAAGTGTGTCTCCACGATACCGGTGGTTTTAACCCTCGACCTCAGAATGTCCTGCTCAGTGGGCATGTAGTCAAGTGAGCCGATTCGGTCCAAACTGTCCAGGTAACTACAAGATAATCAGATTTAAGTTATGAGAGTTACACATAAGGGGCGGAGCCTGTCTAAACCAGAGGCGTGCCTAATTAAAACTGGATTCTAAACTTGAAATTAAAAAGTGCATTTTTCTTGCATGATATGGATTCGCTAGAGGAGCAGCGTCTCCATCTGACAGTCTGATGTAAACACAGTACGTCACACTGAACTTTATGTTTTGGCTGTAAATTCCCTCGAACACTCTCAATATTAAATACATAAATATAACAATAAATTATTTAATAATATTGTCCCTTTAAAGTCTGTAAAATGTTTTTTTTTTACACAGAAGACATCAGCTGGAATCCATTTTATTAAATGAAACCAGTGATAAACGTGATAATTATTACGACTAGCACTATTAATGCTGTGATAGAGTAGCGATATACGAGACTCCTATTAGATTTATTTCAACGCTCACCGTCTTCTTATTCATACATCAAATTCATCTTTTTATTTTTCATTTTATAAACTGTCTCTTGCTTTTATGTCACATAAACATTACATTTGACAGCAAAGAAAAAACTCTCTATTTCCTCCTTTAGTCTGTATTTTCCATCCCTGATTTTTTAAGATTTAAAGGTGAGCTTTGTGTATAAAGGTGATGGTCTGGATGCTGTTTCAATTCTCCGTCTCGAACGCTTCTACTGGAGAATAATCTGGCAACCTCGGAGGTGTGAATTACATGCAGTTGATTTAATAATCGGAATACGGAGCTCCTCTTTAAGCAGCTTGCGTAAATGCTTACGTAATTTATGGACTAAAGGTGCAATAGTTGAATTTTTTTATTCCTTACTTGCACAGATATATGTAGAACGTGGTAAAAACACTGCATTAAGTCGTAGCCTTAGTAAAAGTGTATTCAGTTGCTGAGAAAACCTATTTGGCCCATAAATGCTTGTTTGTGTTTAGATGTGTCAGTCATTTTTTTTGACACTATACTCTATATGCCACTTAAGATCCTGGCTGTGAATATGGGCGGGAATCTTACAAATGTTGAAACCACCTAACTTTACCTAACGCACCTTTAACTCGAGAGGTTCTTCTACATAACTAGCGATGTGCATTTGTCCTAATATCCTGCTGTAATGCTTTAATGTAATGAATGTGTGTGTGTGTGTGTGTGTGTGTGTGTCTTACTATTGAGCCGAGTCATTGAGTTGATATTCTCGTGATCGATTGAAGCAGGCCTGAACTCCTCCATCTTTCCACAAACGCTTCATGGCCCCCAGAACTTCAGGTGTGTACGGCTCTGTGTCCTCCATACGGTTGATTATATCACAGACTAACTTTCCATCAGACTAAAGACAAACACACGTCACAGGGACAGTTATTTATTTCCTAATAAAAATACTGTAATCTGCCTTATTTAAATTCCTTCAATAAAATGAATGAAGAATTCGATATCGATACTGTAAATACACTTTATATATAGTGTAATATCAAACATTCAGTCATAGCCATGGAATATTATTAAATATTAACTATTAAAATCTGACACTGGCCAGCAATCAATTTATCTGCAGCCTGGTTTGAGAAATCAAGCTTTAGAAATTTTGTGTTTAACTTGAAACTTGGCACATGTTCCCTTATAATGTACCAATAATCAAACAACTGACAGTATAAATTATATTGAAACTAAAAGAAATAATAAAAAAAAATCCAGTATCCAGTGTTTCCATTAAACACAGTGAGATGAATGTCAGGTATTTTAAACATTATCACAGAAGAAGTTAAAACGATGTTATTGTGACATTAATCACTGCTCATTATAATAATATAGAGCTACTATTATTCCGTCCACTAGATGTCGCTGTAGACCAGCTGGAAAGTTTATTGATGGTTTGGATAATAAGTGCCGCAGGGACGACTTTTATTTACACACTCTTCGGAACAAGTTCATTTATATGGAACACTAGAAATTAAAACAGTGTTTAATTATGCACTAAGAGAGGATGTGTGTTTAATTAACTGTTACAGTCAGCATCACAGAGAGAGAGAGAGAGAGAGAGAGAGAGAGAGAGAGAAAGAAAGAGTGTGTGTGTGTGTGAGAGAGAAAGAGGGACTGAGAGTGTGAGAGAGAGGGAGAGAGAGTGTGAGACCGAGAGAATGTGTGTGTGACACACAGAGAGAGAGAGAGAGAGAGAGAGAGAGAGAGGACATCTGGGGAAGAAAGTTTTTATATGTTCCCATAGATCCGTGAGTGTGTGTGTGTGTGTGTGTGTGTGTGTGTGTACTCACAGCCCTGTCCTTGTCTTCATACTCGACGCCGAGGTTCTCCATAGCTTTTAAAATGGAGAACAGACTCTGAATGGTGTTGCTATAAACGATGGGTTTAAACAGCTTTACATCGTCTCCACTGAAACCATCTTCATGGATAATCCTAATACACACGTAACATGTTATATAATCATCATAATACACATGATATTGCCTCTCTCTCTCTCTCTCTCTCCTCTTTCTCCCACACACACACACGTCACTGCTCACAGTTCTGTATTCAGAATCAGTGATGCAAGTCAGTATTTATGTGGGGAAAGTTCCTGGTATTCAGAGTCGGGTTACGCAGCTACTTAAAGCCCCACACTGTGTGATTCTGCCCCCTGCCCCCCCTCTCTTAACCCGCCCTGTCCAGGCGTGTATTAGAGCGTGCAGTGGCCGTCAGAAGCCCATAGCGTACTTCCAACTACTTACGTTCACACTCTCTTGTTTTTTCTGTGCTAAATAGTAAGTAATAATAATAATAGATTTTTCTAAATTAGGTTCTCAAATGTGTTCTCCAGCTCCAGCAAACACTGATTCCTCTTCTTTCTTCTTCCTCGTCTTCCTTTCTTCTGCTTTGTCGTCCTTCCGGTGCTTCCTTCCGGATTCACGCTGCCGCTTGTAAAAACGTGAAACGTGGAAGGCGCTCTCTAGAGGTTTGTCCGTTCTGGCTACTGTAGTGGCGCAACATGGCGGCTCCGTAGAGGTGGACCCGCCCCCTGTGTAGGTATAAAGGGCTCGTTCTAAACTTACCCAAACACAACGATTCAGAGTTACAGCTAATTATACACTAATGAGGACATGAATTATTTAAGTATATTATGGAATATATGCTTCATTGCTGCTAATTGATTCCCACAAAATCCTACATAGTGGAGCTTTAAGTGGATTTTCTGAGCTCAACATCACCTGTATGTAGCTCGCACCTCAGATTTGTCTTGAGTTAAAGCGTCTATGACCAGGTTTTCCAAGCCAAACATTTTTAAACTATTTTTTGGCTGTCAATTGTAGTAGGAGGTAACATTAAGGAGCCAGGAGACAATTTAAAAATGAAAACCCCAACATGATTAATATATAGTATGTATGAATATATGAATGAGAAGATGAAGAGGATGCTAGTGTATATACAACCCACAGAATAGCACCTGATCCAGCACATTCTGTTATTTTCCACAGTATACTAGTAATACACAAAGTGTGGAGTTTAGACAAATGTAAAACACTCTATCTACTGTTGATGATTACTGCAAGTGAATGGACAGGTCACGGAAGTATAAATAGATATTTTTCAATATTGTGCACCTACAGTTAATTGTACGCATGATTTAATGTAGCCACAAGATACTAAATCTAAGCTGTATTGTGTATTAGTGTGTGTGAGACACACAGGCTAGTTTATCCACCTTGAATGTATTATGTTTTGTTGAGTGAATAAAATAGTGCCGTGTTTGTGTTAATACGATGAGCTCTGCTGTAGAGAAAACATGCCTAAGGGTTTGAAGGAAAATCTGACCAAGCACTTCATTCTGAAAGTCCATAAAAAAATCCTCTCTGATAAGAAACCTCTGATTAAGATGGAAAAAAAATACCTGTTTGTGGACGGTATTATAAATAAATGAAAAGTGGGATATTTGTGCGTTTAATATTGCACTGAAAGGCGTTGAGTGAATTTACAGTTAAAACAACCCAAAATAATTTCAGCGTGTCACATTGTGGTTACATCAGACTGTCAGTGGCGCTGGACTTAATCTGCTCCTCACCCGAGCCAAAATCACGCAAGATAAGTGTGCTTAAGTTCCACTGTAACTGATACACACCTCAGTTTTATACAAACTCCACCCCCTTGAGAGTAACTCTAGAGCAACTTCTGAATAGTGCTTAAACCTGCAGTAACGTCTGATCTGCAGAATTTCAGCATTATATAAGACAAACAGAAGGCGTGGTGGTGCTGAATGTAACAATGATGCAATAATAGCATCAGTTATTTCATCTCAATTTCATTCACAAACTCTTTAAATCTAATTGTGTTGAGGTAACTGGAAAATCCTAAACAGTTTTACTATTTTAATGATTGTTTAAGATGTGGCGTGTTTGTAGGTTGTAAGGCTCGATGGTCACACACATTCACATAAAATCCGTCTAGCTCGTGCATCACAAACCTGCAGGGATCAGGCTGTAAAATCTGGCCATTAAGATTAACACAAACTCACACAGTCACTCTCACTCTCCTAATGCATACGCTGACCCTTTCTGCTTCACACACCCACACACACACACGCACGCACACGCGGTCTCAGGGATCAGTAGAACCGTGTAGCCCGTGTCCAGGTGTAACAGCAGGTCAGTTATCACACGGTAAAGATCTTCTCGACAACAGGAGCTTGAACAGAAGCATATTTCACTCCACACATGTTTTCTTTGATCATGAGAAATTTAAACAGATAGTAAAGCCAGTTTTGGGAAGAGAATGTTTTCAGTTCTGGACCATGCTTTCATTTTATATAACTTCCTGTTTCTATTTGATGTTGAAATTAAAAGTGTCTAGCTGAGATTAGTGATTCTTTAAAAAAAAAAAAAAATAACGTCAGGATTTTTCTTTAAAAAATAGTATTCAGTTTACAGACCTGGGGGAAAAATCTTAAAATAAATACATACAAGACAGGAAAACGAGTCTTTAAATATAAATTATGCATCAATAGACACGATGACATAAAATAGTGTTTCACTCTTAAAAAAAGGAGTTCTCTTCAAGGGTTCCTCGGATAATTAAGAGTGCTCAGATTACAAGAAATACTTTCTGATACAGAACCACTGTAGTAGGGTTCAAAATCAAAGAACGTTACAGCCGTATATACGTTCTTGTCACTGGGAAGGTTCTCGCAAGGGAACACATTCAGTACCTTTAATATGCATCTTTCACCTTGAAATGTCAATCCAGTGTAAACCTTTAAAAGTGACTTAATGTACAAAAGGTACTCATGATGGCATACCAGCGACAAGTAAAACCAGAGTTTAGTACCCTTAATTCTACAGGGTGTGTGGGTACACACACACTTCAAGGGTTCTTTAAAGGATAACTGGATAAAAATGGATTTGTATAGTTCTTTTACAGAACCTGATTTCCACAGAACAACTGAAGAAACACACTCAGATATAAAGGTACCAAAACCACGCTCTTGTCACGGTCATGTTGTGGTGCCTTTATAAAAATAATTTAAGGTACATAATAGGAAATACTTTACTCGTAAAACTAGTTAAAACCACACACACACACACACACACACACACACACACACACACACAGGTAAAAACATACACACTGAAGGTAGAAATGATGTACACACCACACCACAGCGATGAGAGAAACTACAGTATCAGAAAGTAGAGTACTAAACTACACAAATAAGACGGAGATAAATAACAAAATCTAAAATAAATAAACAAAACAACAACAACAACAAAAACACACTTACTTCATCTGTTTGACAATAGTGCTCTTCCCAGACTCTCCTCCACCTGCAAACACACACACACACACACACACACACACACACAAATTCTAACGCTTTTACAGCCCATCCAGTAAGAAAAAGTCAGCTCCGGTAAACAAACAAACAAATAAACAAACAAAACCACCACACCGGCATGTTTGCTGTTTAGTTTTTTCCTCTCACCGAGCAGCAGCAGTTTCACTACTCTCGCCTCATTAACTCCGTCCTCCTTCAGGTTCTTCTCGATGGCTTTGCTCCGGTCCAGAGCCTCGCGCTCCTCCGCGCTTAACGAGCATCCCATGGCGGCGAAGCGCGAGCGACTGGGGTGTATCCGAAATTCCCGTCCGCCCGCGTGCCCCCCCCCCCTACGCTCCCGCTCCCGCGTGAAAGTAAAAAACAGAAAGTCCTTAAATCATCCAAGCTAGCGAAAATACGGTCCAATCTGAAAAAACTGGGGTTTTGTTTTTTGCTTGGGTTTTTTGACGGTACCGTGCACGCGCTCCCGGGTCACAGGTGCCTCTCACTGGGCGGTGGCGACGGTGAAGTAGCAGCAGCAGCAGCGCGAGCTCTTCTTTTCCTCTCTCTCATCCTGCCGCTGTGCTGCTGCTGCGCGAGAGGCACCCCCCCCTCCCTCGTGCTGACGTCAGAGCTGCTGCGGACCTCCGCGCGCTCGGTGATGTGAACGGACCATGTGCGCACGAACGCGCTTTTTTGACGTATTTGAAGCGGGGTAACGGCTAAAGTAAAAGAGAAAAACTATATCCCGTATTGAGTGTTGTGACGTCATATAAACACCCATAAGGATTTTCCTCCAACACCAACAGCAACAAAAAAAACGTAAGTATTTACTGTTTTCTGTGAGCAGAGGTTTATTTCATATCGACAATCAGCGGTAAAGCCGTAGACTCACTTCTCATTTTTCGACATCTTCAAGACAGAAGTTTACGCTTCACAGTTTCTCAGTAACAGGACACTAACAGGAACTAACCTGTTCACCGCCGTTCCACGACATCTAACTACGAACTGATAAAAAGTACGTGTTGTTCTGTGATAAATAACTGTAACTGTTGGCAAATTGCTGTGGTATAAGAGGAATAAACACTTCAGGAAGCACTGTTACAGGAAGATAATCGTCATGGTAACAGTAACAGTATACATACATTAATGCAGAATGAAAATATTTTTTTTGCTGTAATCCTGCAATCCTTTCATCCTAAACCTCACAACAGTTACGTAATAAAAAGATAAAGATTTGATTGTGGGAGTTAAGGGAATGGCCCTCTCTTGGTTCAGGTCTTATTTGACTGATCGTTATCAGTTTGTTGATATAAATGGTGACTCCTCTACACATA
>JAQQZR010000007.1:23266615-23282390 GCA_030068235.1 Notoglanidium macrostoma
GGGGGGACAGGGAGAGAGAGACACGGGGGGGACAGGGAGAGAGAGACACGGGGGGGACAGAGAGAGAGAGAGAGAGCGACAAGGAGAGAGAGAGCGACAGGGAGAGAGAGAGAGGGATGGAGAGAGAGAGATTTTGTGTACCGGTCTGTTTGTGATTCTGTCCATTTTCTGAGCATTCCAAACTCCTCTGTTCTGCTCAGAGCCTGAAACAACATTTATGATAAAGTGTTAAGTAAACAAACAGCAATCTAAAATATCCACACAGGGGGTATGGGGGGGTGATGGACTTTCATCCGGAATGTTTCCCAACTCACTCACACAGTACACTGCACATCCACAGAGTCCCTGAGCAGAACACTCTCACTGAAGACAGACAGGCAGAAGAGAGAACGACAGAAAAACAAACAAAAAAACTGACAGAAATAAACAAACAGAAAGAAAAACAGAGAGACAGAGAAAGAGAATGTGAGAGAGAGAAAGAGAGAGAGACAGAAACAAAGAAACAGAGAAATACAGACAAAAAGACATGAAGGCTGAATGAATGTAAGGATGAATAAATGAATGGATGGACAGATGGATGAATAAGATGGGTGGATGATTAAATGAATGGGATTTTTGAATGGATGGATGGACACTGGACCTTAAAAGCAGTTACTTAGATCACTTTTAGAGCTTTTCCGTATCTTGCTGCTGAAACTAAATCTTGACCGATGACACTCTGCTTCTCAAACTGATTTTATTTGTAAATGAAGCCTGAAGAAGCCTCGGCTCGTTTTAAGCCGTTATCTAAATTCTGTAAACTCTACTTTACTGCTTTAAGGTGAAAAAACGAACAAGATTTCCTCATCTTCCGTCTCTAACCGCAGCTCGTGCGTGCACGGACAAACAGGAAGCGCGCGCGCGCGTCACGTCACGCGAGTTTCGTTTGCAGGTAAAGTTACTGGAGCGCGAGACAGAAAAAAAGTGTCATGACCAAAAAAAATCTCAACGTTTTAATATAAGTTGTGTATTCTAAAGAAGTCAACGTGAGATTTTTTTCATTAAGTAGACATGAACAGATCGAATTCCTCCAACGTAAATATTTCCACTGACTGGAACAGTCTGACGTTTCAAGCTAACAAGCTACTTAGCTAAGTCAGTTAGCAAAAACTGTCCAGTGGAAGCTAACAAACGTTATGAAGAGCTGAAAAATTGGTCAGGTAAAATATAACTACTCACACGCCGATGGAAAGGTGCCTTGTCCCAAAAACAGCAACACTTTGAAGTAAAGAAGTTGTTTTGAAAGTCGGACAAAACACAGCGCCTAAGTTGGTCAGTATGGGAACGCGGCTACGTCACCGCTTATTGAACTCTGATTGGGTAAAACGTTCGTGCGCATCAAATTGATTGGTTGAAAGTTTCTGGTCATCGCATTCGGAGTAGACACGGAATTAGCACATCCGCCATGTTGGAAAGGTCTTTATTCCAGTACAAGTATATAGGTAGATGTCGATCTAGATTTACAAATTCGGTCGTAACTCTTTATTTTTCAACTTGATTGAGTATTTCTTTTGTTTGGAAGTCATAAATTATAGTATGCCATGTGTAATGTAAATGTAAATAAAATATGTATTTTATATTTTGTTTCTGAAAACTGCACCAGGGTTTTTTTTATTAAAATAATCATAATCAATCAATGTTGAGCAAGTGCTTTACTGCTGCTGAAATATTTAAATGTACAATGCACTTTTATATTCTACACAACTATAATAATAATAATAATAATAATAATAATAATAATAATGGTTTACAACAGTTATTTTTTATTCATATAGCAGAATCCTTCTGACCAAGTATTCTTGTTTGTGACGTTTATTTATACATCCAATGCTGCACATTATGGCAATATTTTTGTATAATATCTTAGTCGTCATTGTAATTTAAAGTCAGTGAACTTGGCAATGAACTTGCCCTCGTCAAGATGGCGGCGAAAAGTTGACGTGTCTGACGTAGCACAGTGACGCGGAAGTGGAGGAGTAAGAGGAAGTAACGATAAACTGAAACGCTGTCACGAGCAGTAGGGAAGAAACCACAGTGGGAGTAGAAGAATTGCAATAAAGTAGATTTAGAAGATCTGATAACACATTTTGTGCATTGTTGTTTGGTTAGAAAGACAGATTAATGGAACTTCCAGAAGAAATCCTCGCACATATTTTCTCATTCCTGCCTCTGAAGGATAAATGCAATGCCTTCCTGGTGTGCAAAACATGGTCCAACAGCCTAACCTGTTCAAACGCATGGACACACACTGAGATCAGGTGAGTAGAAACGGTTTTGGGTAATTTAATGAGTGTCACTGCAGTTTGTGACTTTAGACGTCTTATCCCTTTTTTCGTCCAATCAGGTGTGAGTCTGGAGAATGTTTTCCTCAGAGGTTCTCTGATCTTCTACCATATATCAGACACTTAAAGCTGATTGTCAGCATGGCTGATCCTGCTCATCGTGAGAGTGGACTGTGGGTTCTGCAGCAGGTTCTATCCAGGGGTGATGGCCGACTGCGTGGGTTATGCGTCAGCTGTTTGGGGAACGCACCTCTGTTTTACGCAGGACAAGACCTGCTGCAGGGATTGGTGGACGTCCTGACAAACGGGTCGTCCCTCACGACGCTGGACCTGAGGGGTGTGCTGTTCACCCTGAGTGACAGCTTTGTCAAGAGCATGGCCTCACTGTGCCCTGCCCTGCAGAGCCTCTTCATCAATAACAGTTCTCTGGTGTGCGGAGTTGTCTCGGAGACAATCAGGGATGTCCTGAAAAACTGTCTAGCGCTGAACACCATCGGGCTCTTCCAAGCCAGTCTGTCTCACGATGTCCTTCGAGACCTCCTCCAACCTCAGAGAACAGAACTGAAGCTTCTGGAGCTGCGCTGCGAGCGCGCGCTGAAGTACGTCACGCCGCTTTGTGACCACATCTGGGCAGACGTAAGACGCAGGCATCCTGGACTGAGAGTGGACCTGGAGCTGGACCACACGCTCCCGGAGCTGCAGGTTCCCGGCGTGCTTCAGCCCAGCATCCCTGTGAGACAGCTCCGCCTCCACACGTGGACCCGTCTGCTGGATGAGATGCATGTCGTGGCGCAGAGTTACGCGGGAACGCTGGAGGTGCTTGAAATTCAGACCACTGCATCCCCTGAGCTCAACTCGGCGCTGATTGCCTTGGCAACACAGTGCACGAAACTCCGCGAGGTTCACTGTTACTGCGTGATTTCACAGAATGTAATAGAAGCCTTCTGTTCACTGTGTCCCGACTTACATAGATACACACTCAAAACACGCAAAGAGCTACACCCCTGGACCTGCACCACTCTTAGATAACACTACCACGATCACACACACACACAGTCACTTTACACTCTTAACTACACGCAGTGCTGTAGCTCATTCACAGAGACTTGTACAGCCGACGCTCTGCTGATCCTAATCAGATTAAAAAAAAGTCTAATCATTAATCTGAGATGTTTATTTAACATTTATGACAGGAGTCACTATTTTCTTTTTTCTATTACAGCACATCGATCCTTCAAATTGAAGCCAAATGAGATTTTATTTTGAGTAGCAAAACTGTCGCAGTGTATGTTATGATATTTAAACAATCGAAATATTTATGGCTTACAGAAATGTGGACTTCTATAGGTCTTGCAGTTTGATTTGGATTTCTCTAACACTGACCTTTTTTTTGTTTTTTGTGTTTCTTTTGTTTCTGAATACAGTTTGTCACTCGGAAGTCTATTTCCTCCTCCATCTCTGTGGAAAGTTAGTATTTTCTGCTTTGCTGTAGGACGCAAGAGCCGTTTTGTTGATTCTTATTCAAACTCAAGAGTTTGAGTCTGTTTGAACTTTTCATGCCTTAACTAAAACTAAACACACTTTTGGAGGGATAAAATATTTTATTTAGTAGCTGAAATTGTTCTTCAGCTTGTTAGTCTTTGGACTGTTTTATGTACAACCCTATAGCAGAATTTCATAAGAAATCCAAGTACAACTCTTTAGAATTTTTGAACCGTTCACCATCACCAGACCTCGAGGAGCATTTATTAGACACTGTAACGAAGCACAATTTTAACTAAATGAACTAGAGCCTATAGAGTGGGTGTGTAAACTTATGATCACGTTAATGAAAAGTTTATGGACTATTTCGGTAGTACACAGAAAACACTTAAATATGAATGAAAGATGAATGTTTATTATTGTATAGAAACTGTATAACAGAAGCGCGGTTCAGTATTTATTCACCTAGAAAAGAAGGGGGGTGCAAACGTTTGCACATTTGTTACACAGTAACATGAATTTGTCGCTGTATAAAGTACTGATTAAAGTCTTTTGTTGCCTGTGTGGTTGTTTATTCGTAGTAGGTGAAAGAGAAATCGTAAAAGTGTCTGAGCTCATGTTCATTCTCCTGAACAACGCTGTGGTGATTGATGTGTTTGATGAATTTGAGAGTTTCTTTGTCTCTGTACACTAACGACAAAGAGTTGTCCTCAGGGTACACAGTCAGGAGCTGCAAACACACACACACACACACAATTACTACAAAAATGTAAAATCTTTTCCTCCAATCTGTATAGATGTCTAAAGGCAGATGTTGAACTTTGTTTTCACACTTTCATTAAAATCTTCAGTTAAAGGTGTTTGTGTATAAATGAAGCTGTAAAAGTGTCGAATCGATCCTTTCTGAGATGGAACTACTTTTTCAGAGGGAGGAATTTGTGAGTTGTCTCTGATGGCGTATGGATACCACAAAACCTTCAGGAAAGTGTAAAGTAAGGAACCAAGGAACTACTTTTTACTGCAAGATTTTCTCTCATGTCTGTCTCAGTGTTCCTGTGGAACGGCTGCAGATTTATGTTTGATTTGATTAAATATTTGTTTTATTTATTGATCAAGTTTAAAGCTGCCTGTAGACTATGCTACAAGCTTAGCGTGATGTCATCACCAACCTCTTCATCTTCATCATGCGCGATATATGATGTAAATCCTCCGAACTCCGCCTTCCAGCCTGAAATAGAATGTAATTTTTAATCAAAAAGGAAAAACTGTTTTCTGTGATCCAACGGCCAAAAACTGGAAGGCCATTAAGTAACATGTGAGACAAGTGTGAGACAGGAATTACCTGTACAACCCAGGTGGAGCAGCAGGTCAAGTGCAAACTCTCTTTGTACAGAGTCATGCAGCAGAGTGTAATCACCATGAGACCAACGACGGAGCTCACTCACACACACAGGAGGACCTGAAACACACACGAGAGCGAGAGAGAGAGAGGGAAGTAAACATCTCTTGGACTGTTATTAAATTATGATGTAAAGGAAAAGAGAGAATTCCATCTCTCTCCAAACCGAGGAAAGCCTGATCACCGTTGCTTTTTGATTTCTCTGTTGATGATGAAGTGGTACTGGGGCCCTGACCGTCTGGATCATTTCTCTCGTCCTCTCCATTGTCTGTGTTGCTCGGCCCTTCCTGCCCTTCGCTGTCGCCCTCATCCTCTCCGGCAGCGAGAGTATGCAGTTTCAGCCCCGTCAGGTTGGACAGCAGGAGGAAAAACGCCTCAGACGAGAGCAGATCCCAGCATTCCTTTAGACAGGAGGGTAGATTTTGCAGCTGTGCTCGGGCATAACACCTACACACACACACACACACACACACACACACACACACACACACACACACACACAGAGTGAATGAGGACACTCATGTGAACAGAGCAGTAATAGGATATAAATTTTACCTGAATCCCTGTTTGATGATTTAAATCAAAAACACAAGCCTCATCATCAGCTCACCTCTTATTGGGCGGTCCTCTCCTCTCCCACTGGATTTCAGCCAATCGTAAGGCCTCGATCACCTGTTTATATTTCTCCTCCTGATAAAGAGAGCAAGCGACATGAAAAGATAACGCCGACATGCAAATCAATTATTTTTCCATAACTCCAAGAGATCAAATGTTTTATTCCTCTTACACTACAGCAATCTGCCACTGATTACAAGTTAATATTCGTTAAAGTACAAAACATCATGCTTATTATCTGTCGGCAGTTTACATGCTGTATAAACTAATTAAATTTCCGTTTAACCCTTATGTTATAGCAGCCATCAGCAGTCGTTCCCTCACCATTTTGCGGATCTGTGACAGCGACTCACCTGGAGGAAGTTCGGCAGGCGGATTTCTGAACTGTCCTCAAACTCCTGCTGCACCTGAGCCTGATACAGAGGATCCATGTACGTCTCATTCACCCACTCAAATAACACTGACTCCTGAGCGCACACACACACACACACACACACACACACACACACACACACACACACACGGCTTCAAATGGCAGAAACATGGCTGCTGTTGTACAAAATTAGCTGTTCATGGACTCTATAAAAATAAACTTAAAGGTGCCATAGCAGATTTTGTAACTTTCTTTCTAGAAACCTGGAAAAAATCTACAGCATGATAAATCAATAACGATATAAGTAATGACTTTAGCACAAGTGTACTACATGGTTGAGAAAATTGCATTATGGTCCAGAATGCTTGATTGTGGGTTGTTTTTTTCCATTACAATATAAAAAAAGCAATCTTGCCCATCCTTGTAAATCATTTGAATTAAGTATGTTTATATTGTTATTATTTGGCCTTCAAGCAGCTGAATGTCACTTAAAGTGATGTCATGACAGTCCTTGCTAATGCTAACTCTTGCCGCTAACTAAACCATTGTAGGTTTTGGGGGCGGAGATTTGGGTACATGGGTTCAAGGACCTCCTATTTAACTGTTAGAGATTTAATCTTGCCACATTTTGACAAATCCTTCCTAATGCACCTTCAATCTGAATCTAAAACTAAAATAATAATAAATAAAAAATTTATTAAAATAAAAGTAATATAAGCCAAAAGCCTGAAATTCAAAAAGCTAAAACTAAACTGAATTTTCAAAGTAAAACACATTTTTGCAAAAGCAAAACTCAAACGCTATAAGAACACTGTCCCAGTTTAACCCTGAAGCTGACCCACATCTGCGAGGACGTGTGTGTGACGTGGCACTGTGGGCTCAGCGTAGCGCCGGGGTCTCGGCAGGGACGGGCCGTGAAACCAACCACTCAGAGACAAGCGACACTTTTCATCAGTAAGAACCTCAGACACCTGAGAAAGAGAGCGAGAGAGAGAGAGAGACAGAGAGAGACAGACCGAGAGAGAGAGAGAGACAGACCGAGAGAGAGAGAGGGAGAGACCGAGAGAGAGAGAAAGCGAGAGACAAACCGAGAGAGAGAGAGAAACAGAGAGAGACAGACCGAGAGAGAGAGAGAGAGAGAGAGAGAGAGAGACAGACCGAGAGAGAGAGACAGACCGAGAGAGAGAGAGGGAGAGACCGAGAGAGAGACAGAGAGAGGAAGAGACCGAGAGAGAGAGAGGGAGAGACCGAGAGAGAGACAGAGAGAGAGGGAGAGACCGAGAGAGAGAGACAGAGAGAGAGAGACATAGATATATAGATAGAAACAGAATCAAAGTGAATAATGACAATTTCACATTTAGGGGTTGATTTATGAATCTTGATTAGAGCATAATTGAATCTTTTGATTCATTTGCTATTTAGTTTAGTTTCACACTACACATCATTAAACAATGCAAAGAGCTGAAAGTCACAAGCAGATGTGAAAATCAGAAAGCTCGGAGAGCACGGAGCTGGCGCAAAAACATGAAATGGTAATCATATGGATAACAAGTTTAAAAGATGTTGTGTGATTCTTTTTTTTAAATCTCCAGAACACACGGCGTTTCTGCAGCACAAATGACACCAAACCCAAACACAGAGTGTGTCTGATTCACTTCCTGTAGAGAGTCGATTCAGAGTCGAATCACTTTCTGGTTTGGTAGTGAATCGAGACTCCTGAGTGCGAACGCTGTGTTCTCGCCTGAGTAAAGAACCACACAAAAGAGGAGAACACACACCAGGGATGTGTTCACACTCACTAAACTCTGTGTGCAAATGCGAATTTCTCACACACACACACACACACACACCTGAGCACTTTGACGTCTCTCACACACATCGTTACAGCTCAGTGACTCTCTCACCTGTGGCTCAGGTGTAAATAAAGAAATAATTGGTTAATAAATTAATAAACCAAAAACAATACACTGCAGCAAACACAACGTCTGTTTGAAGACATTACAACAGGTTAATAATGGAATGATGCGAAGCAGGAGAAAAACAGAAGTATTGGCACTCGTTAGAAGGAAGCAGTACAGAAGGGTGAAGTAAAAACAGAAATGAACAATACGTGGTGAATTTTATGAGCTGGTTAGCGCAATGTCGGACAAAAAAACAGTTATGCAGTTTAGATTACAAAACACTTTCACATGCAGCTCTGACAGTTTTTGTTTTCATTTCTCACAGCTGCAGAACACTGTGTTACTGTATTAATAATTCACCATCAAAAAACAGTGAATGGACTGATTGTGTGTGTGTGTGTGTGTGTGTGTGTGTGTGTGTGTGTTGGATTAATTAAGAATTAATCCTTAGATGAAACGTTATTGCGGTGTTCTTCTTCTTCTTCTTCTTCTTCTTCTTCTTCTTCTTCTTCTTCTTCTTCTTCTTCTTCTTCGTAAGATTTGAGATGTGGACGCTTGTGACAGTGTTGACCGTCATCTCCGTCGCTCCACCAGGTAATTCTCGCTATAACATAACGTAAGCTAAACTAAGTGTAGAGTTTCCCAGGTGTCCTTGCAGGTGCAGGGTATTTTTATAACGTCCATTATTAGTTTATGGATTGAACGCGACGTGTGAAACGCACACCTTCGGCACGTCTTTATTGTCAGGATCGTGCAGCAGATGGACAGTGAGCTTCTCCAGGACGGACATCTGCACCTGGGCCGGGACCACCGTCATCCTGCCGTGCCGGTACGACTATCCGTCTCCCTTCAGCGCCACGCGGGTCATGTGGTTCCACATCACGGCTGACGGTAAACGGGATTTCGCCTACCACACGGACCCCAGTCTGGTCAGTCTGTCGTACAGGGACAGGGTCAAGTACGTGGGCGGCCACAAGCGCTGCAGCCTGCAGATCACCGGCATCAAGCTGAGCGACGGCGGTCAGTATCACTTCAGGTTCGAGACGGACCATCAGCAGGGGAGATGGACCTCGCCGGACTCCATCAGTCTTTCAGTAACAGGTGCTGTACTGTTCACTGCAGTCTCAGACGTTTGCCTGTCTTTACACTCCCACCTGAGAATTATTACATCACAGAATTCAGGATGCTGATTGGTCAGAAGGAGTTGATTCATTTTCTATAACAGCTGGTGAACTTTTCTGTAATGTAATATGTATGGAAGGTGCTTTGTAATCATCAGTTTCTGCAACTATAAATGGGTTTTTAAAAAGAAAACATTTCTCCATATCAACTATTAGGCGCTTTTCATCCGTTTATGTGGAGAGTCCCTGTGCATGAGCTGTTACTATAGAAACAATAACAATAACGAGTGTGTTAATGTTAATGACCACGACTGCTGTTACAGAAAACTAATCAACACCTTCTGACCAATCAGAGTCCGTCATGCGACAGTGCTGTGGGGAAAGTGTGTTACTTGTGCTGCTGTGTTATCGGTGTGTTTTTTCTCACAGAGCTCCAGGTTCAGGTCCATCCTGCGCGAATCTCCAACATGTTTGCGTCAGGTGAGACGGTGTTTCTGAGCTGCGTAGCTCGAGGCTGTGCGGCTGCAGGTAAGACCTTCGCCCTCTACAGGGACGGAGTTAACCTGGGCTACTCAGACAAAGTGTCGCCCATCTATAATTTCCACGGTCAGCACGCGGGGACGTACTACTGCAGACCCGTTCCCCCGCAGAACGTCCAGTCTCCCAGCATCAGCCTGGCTGTGGGATGTGAGTGCACATACTTACGCTAATCTTCCACTCACACCTAAACCTCATTCCACTTCAAGGACTTTCATTTAGATAGAAATATCTATCTATCTATCTATCTGTCTGTTTAGATATCTATCACTCTATCTATCTTTCTGTCTGTCTGTACTGCATCTGTTTATTAATCCATCCATCCATCTGTTTGTTTGTACTACAGTAATATGTAGAGTTTAACAGTGCACTTTGTGTTATTATCATTTTTTCCATCCTTGTAATAATCATATCGCTGCTCTAGAGCCACTCAGAGCTGCACACGAGTCCTACGTGGTTCTGACAGGAGTGTTGCGGGGCGCGTTTAATTCCAGCTGCACTTTACTTTGCAGTCGGCGGAGGCCTGTAAAAATCCTCAACTGCTGCTTTAATGTTCCATGATGTTTGAATTGGTCTTCTCCTTCAGATGCTCCGCGTCACACCTCGGTGCTGGTGAGTTCGCAGGGTCCCCTGACGGAGGGTGACTCGGTGACGCTGACGTGCGGCAGTGAAGGCGCTCCGGCGGTGGAGAGCTTCGCCTGGTTTAGAGAGGGCGAGAGCGGAAGCGTTCCCGACAGCTTCACACCCGAGCTCAAGCTCTGGAGTCTGGACTACCGAGACCACGGGGAGTACTTCTGCGTGGCCCGCAACTCCATCGGCACCGACCGCTCCACACCGGTTCTGGTCAACGTTACCTGTAAGATACTAGTGGTACACTTCAAGGGTTCTGCAAGATCCACTAGTTCTAGTTGTAGAGTTCTGATGAGATTCTGCTTAAAGCCTTAAAGAGGAACTCTGTGTTGTAAAGTCTGACCAAAGATCTTAAAGAGTTCCTCCAGAGGAACAAACCAAAGAACGTTTAGGATGTTGGACTAAAATATTTTAGTAAAGTCCTTTGCTAACCTCGGTTGCTTTTCAGAGCAGAGCTGAATGTGTTGATTTGTTTGGTTCCTTAATGGTTCTGAGGATGGTTAAGGGTTCTAGGGTCTTAAATGGCTCTACCTGGAACCATTTCAGAAAGGGAAACTCTGTTGCAGGGGTTAAGTTAACCTTGAGCATTTGAGGTTCTCAAACATTTAAGAGAATTTTGACTTTAAAAAAATTCTTGGAGCCGCTCAGTACAGATTTATTTGACAAACAGACCAACCAAAACATTGCCCCTTTATTTAAAAATGAATGTTAGTTATGCTAACTTGTGCTTGTCAGCTTTCTACTGTTGTTTGTCAGAAGTTTTGAGAAAAATGAAGGTAAAATTAACGTCTCAAACACATGAACTTTAGACTCATTGCTGTTTTGTTGTCTGTCTCGCCTCTGATTCAGTGTCTCTTCCACAGAAAGACAATATTAGGTCACTGGTTCTTGTGTAATGTTTGTATTTTTGGCAGAACATCATGTCACACTGGCATAGTTTTCTACATCAAAACTACAAGGTTAAGGTTCAAATGCACAGATTTAGAACTTAATCCAGGAAACATCTGCTGAGTGGCCGAGTTGCCAAAACTGTGCCATGTCTTCATGTACGGCTCCACTTTGTTACGCTCTCAGATTCTCCCAAGAACACGAAGGTCCTAATCAGTGCCAAAGGTGACATCATGGAAGGCCACTCCGTCAACCTGATGTGCATCAGCAACGCTAACCCACCAGTGAAGCGGTACGCCTGGTACAAGGTCACTGGAGGTCAACCCTGGGCCAAAGGTTCCTCTCAGAACCTCACCTTCACCAGCGTGCGCTCACACCATGCCGGGCAGTATTACTGCACCGTCTGGAACGTTTTGGGAATGGGAATGTCTCCGCCTGTCACTCTGTCTGTGCTGTGTAAGTCCTCACTTGTTCTTGTGCTAAAGAGCGCAAAAATAGCTTTTTTGTACTTGTTTGTAACGTGCAGAGCCACCTGCTGGCAGTGAGCTGAACTGCAGTGAAATACTGTATAGCCCTCATTCAAAAAAACAGCTGAGCTAAGAATCTGTTCAGGTTTTGGGGCGGAGCTTATATTGCAATATTGCAAATCGTAGTTTTTAGGTTTTTCTTGAAAGTATGTAACCACTAGAAATTTTTGAGAAAAAAAAATACGAACTGCA
Source organism: Notoglanidium macrostoma (assembly GCA_030068235.1). Taxonomy (NCBI): domain Eukaryota; kingdom Metazoa; phylum Chordata; class Actinopteri; order Siluriformes; family Auchenoglanididae; genus Notoglanidium; species Notoglanidium macrostoma. The sequence goes on from JAQQZR010000007.1 coordinate 23,278,602, forward strand.
CCTTTAATTCCATCATGAATGTTAAGTCAGTGTTCTCTGTCAATGTCAATGTTCATGATCGTGTGAAGAAATAATTGAGAGATTTACTTTATAACATAGCTGTGGCTTGATGTTGGAAAGTCATGCTCGTCTAATCCGGATCAGGTTCCTGAGTGAAATTAAGATCAGCGCACCGCTGCCTTTATTAGTCCTTGAAAAACCAATCAATCAATCTCTCACTCCTGCCAACCCTCACTTCTCTCTCTTGTACGTTCTACCTCTTGTCTTTTGTCCTCTCGTGTTTTGTCCTCCGTCTTTCAGATGCCCCGAAGAACACCTCGGTTTTGGCTCATCCGTCCAGCGTGATCGAGGCGGGCGGCTCCCTGACCCTGACCTGCAGCAGTCAGGCGAACCCAGCGGTGGAGAACTACACCTGGCACCGGATCAATACCGCTGACGCCTGGGAAACGCGATCGGGCCAGAGCTACACCGTCGCTGAGGTCAGCACTGGAGCCAGTGGCCAGTACTACTGCGAGGCCCGCAACCGCATCGGCGTGCACAGCTCTCCGGTCTTCACCGTCAGGGTGCGAGGTTCGTACGCTTCACATCAGATCATCTTAACCTGAAGTGAACTCTAATATGTGTCCACGAACCCCTCAACTCTATGCACTAAATCCATTCTGGGTGCGAGAAGTCATGTGACATGTCATGCATTTCTCTTCCCTGTCTACAGTCAGATGTGTGTGATGTCATGTCTGCTTCTCTTTAGCTTAAAGCAGAACCCAGAGGTTCTCACTTCAGTCATGTGGGTGAAGTTCAAGTACTAATGTCCTTTTGATTTCCAGTAAAGTGTACAGTGCAGTGAGGAAGTGTGCTGGAGAATGTAATGACACGCAGGTGAAATGATACTTCAGTGAAAGAATAAGGCCTCAAATAGGGTCACAAAGGCTGCGTTCACGTCACAAGCCTCATTGTTCAAGTCCGATTCTTTTGCTCAGATTAGCTCTGCCTGTCCTGAGGGTTCACATTCGTAATCACACGTGAGCTGTCTCTAACTGTAGTGTGACCACACACATGTATGCACACACTGATACGTAAATGTAGACAGGTATTCAGGTTGGATGTCGTTTTATTGGAGCAAAGTCATGTGTTTGGTTGACAGGTCGACTGAAGGTCATCGCTCTGGCATCTGCAGTTGGCGTTTCTGTAGCTCTCATCACTCTGACTGTCGCCGTCATGATCAGGTCATGATTAGATATATCCATTTTAATTGCAATATTTATTCTTTTTTTTACAATTTCTGCAATCGACTTACAATTATGTTTTTTTTTTCCCTCTTTTTTTTCATTGTAAAGCATTTTTGAGATGCATTTTATTATATTTTTATTTATTAATTTGTTTTAGATAATAAAGTTGTTATTATTATTATTATTATTATTATACCTATATGTCATATTCCTTCTGCAGTAAGAACATGCACAGAGTGGACAGTGAAGCACTGGAAATAGACAAGCAGGTCTTTTCACTGTATAATTTTATATATATATATATATATATAAATCTGATTTTCTGTTGCTGTTTAAAAGGTTCAACAGTCAAAATTTTGCATTTTGTATCTAGCTCGGATCCCCCATGGAAGTGGACACGCTTTTTTATGAGTGTCCTCAACCAAGTTTTCAGCCGCGGAGCTCAAAGATGGCAGACATTCCAGTGAGTCAGCTCAGTGTTGTTGCTGTTCAATACGTTTTCAATATTCCTAGAGGGAAGTTTAAAGAACAGCGCCATCAACCATGAAAGTGGGTCTGAAACGAGAAAGTCCCCTGAGTGAATGAACGTTAGACAAGCAGCTGCCGTACAAGACTAGCTGTGACATGATGCTAACGCTAACTTGGTTTATCCTAGCCTAATTGTTAGAGAAAAGTTTTTTCTTTTAAATAAACTTAACCACAAATACATTTTAGAAGTATTTTATGTACTAAAATATAACAGTAAATATAACAAATTTACCTTCTTCTAAAGCCACAGATATGGGTCACGCTAGCAAAGCAGCTAGCATAGAGTGTGACGCTAGCTGCGCCTCATGTAATGCTGAATTGTATTTTTTATGTTTATAAGTCTACATAATCCAGTCATGACGATTTACATGATTACATCTGCCGTTCTAAAAAGTAACCTTTTTTTAAATATCAAGTTTTAATGTTAAGTTCGTGACACATTAAAGACAGTAATAATACGACTCAGTATAAACTCTGACTCAGAGCTGACTCATGACTGCTTGGCATGTCATGCTGTAATGAGCCTTTATGTAGGTTAATGTCAGCTGGCTGAAAGGAGTAGCTTCAATGATATAGCATGACATTAAAAACATCCCTGGCTATGATTAAGGGTCTAAGCTCAAAGAAAGATTTGATGTTTGTGGTAGGAGGAACCAGAAGACATTCATGACAACATTCATCCTTCCATTGTGCCCCTTAAGGAAGCCAGGGAGAAAACTGAGCCGGATGAGAAAGACGGAGACGACGGGAAAGTCAAATACGTCACCGTGCATTACTCTCGTACACCAAGGTTAGACTTTTATCCCAAACTAATATGAACACTGCTGCAGGTAATGGAGGGAATACATAACCCTAGCTGCTAATCAGAAATGAATCATAGTGGATTAGTTATTCCTTATGCGAGTTTAGTTTTGTTCTTTTACAGCCGGGACCAAGTGCAAGTCACAAACCTTCCAAAAGATGGCGCTGCGAAGGAGTCTAAAGACAGACACGACACAAATAGCCGTAACGAGTCCAGTCGTCTTGACTAACTAACGCTTCAGTGTTCGAACTGATCTCGTCCATGTGATTCTCACAAGATAATTAAAAAAGTAAATACGGTGTGCATCCTGCTATGCTAACGGAACTAGCCGGAAATATGAACACTGTGCAGTCTGGCTGGTTTGTGGTAAATGTTCAGATTTAGCATAACATGATGCAAACAAGCTATGTTTGGTTTCACTAGAACAGATCTTAGACAATAAATATCATCTGTCATTTTTTCAATGAGACTTTGAAAGGAGTCTAATCCCTGGTCTCTTCGGATTCCAGAGTTCGAATCCTGTTCAGAGTTCATGAGAAATCGCTAAGATGTCTTTCAGTACGAATCTGCGATTATGATTGTGAAAACCGTGAGAAAATCTGTCTGATTTTGACATCATTGCTCAAAATAAGCAGATATGATCACGATCCTTCTGAATTTGATGTATTCATGACTAACAGATGCCTCGTTGTAACTGATTCGCCTGATGTTTCCACTTGCAATAAAACTTCCCTGTTAAAACCTCACGATCTGGTGAACATGCTATTGAATTCTAGATTCTGTTTGGTCGGAAGGAGTTCCGTAACAGCACCTCGGACTTAAGCGCCGCCGCAGATCATAACTAACGCGTGATTGTTTCTATAACTGATGCGTGTTGTTATTCCACGTGAACATAAAAATACAAAAAGAAACCTCAAACAAATCAGAAAGTCATGCCGTTGTTGATGTGGTAGCAGTTTTTTTCTGGAGATGAGATTTTTTTATTAGCTATTTTTTATTTTGATATTTATTTTATTTATGTACACTACCAGTCAAAGGTTTGGACACATCTACTCATAGGTTTTTCTTTACTTTTTAATACATCAGAACTATGGAGCAACACGTACGGCGTATACTGAATTATGTGGTAAACAAAAAAGTGTAAAAAAATACAAAACAAAATATATTTCATGTTTTAGATTCTTCAAAGTAGCCACCATTTACCGTGACGATGCAATCGGCATTATCTTACCC
>JAQQZR010000007.1:23282490-23299859 GCA_030068235.1 Notoglanidium macrostoma
ACAAAATTTATTCAGACAGGAGATTAATACAAGTTCCCTTTGGCTTCTACAATTACAAGAGTTGCTCAAAGTGGTGACCATTAGCTTCCAGACATTTATGTGTAGAAGTGTTCCTGAAGTGTGGATATATTTTTGGCTGACTCTGTAGATATAACTTTTACAAACAAAACCAATGTCAAGGCAACCTATTTGATAAAAACACAGTTTTGACAAAGGTATAAACCAATAGCCAGAGAAACTGGACAACTGAATATTGGAAAAATATCTCCTGGGCTTCGGTCTCCACCTGTCCAGTTTAGTGTCAGATTCCTGTTCTTGGCTGACAGGAGTGAAACCCGACATGGTGTCATGCTGTAGCTCGCCCTCATCAAGGCTCAATGTGTTGTGTGTGCCGAGATGCTTTTCTGCTCACCCCGGTTGTAAAGAGTGCTTACTTTATATATTACAGTCTTCTTGCTAGCTCGAACCAGTCTGGTCGTTCTCCTCTAACCTCTCATTAAAGGGGTCGACTCGCCCTACCAGCATCCTCTGCTCCATGTAGCAAGTCACTGTTTTCAATGGTTCTGGTGGTAATATTCCAAGAACAGTACGCAATAGTCTGCAAGCATCCTAGGCCATGTGTCTTAAATTGTAATATGAAATTTAAAATATATTGTAAAGGTAAATATACATTTTAAATTCTTTCAATTGATCCATTCTGTGTTTGTATGGTTATTCTACATGTAATGGACCAGGACTGGTCTTGGCTGTCTCGCGGGTGGCCTCAAAGGAAAGAAAAGATGAGGCATATTGGATTCAGGGAAGGGAGCCGGTCCCTTTAATGAGGCATTTCTACCTGCAGAACTGACAATTACAGGATGTTTTTTGTTTTCCGCACCATTTTGTGTAATCTCTAGAGACTGTTGTGTCTGAAAATCCCAGCAGGAGATCAGCAATTTTCACCAAACCAACAACCATGAATCAAAAAATATTTTTCTCCATTCTGATATTTGATGTGAGCACTAACTGAAGCTCTTGACCTGTATCCGTATGATTTCATGTACTGCATATAAAACACTAACACATGACTGGCCGACTGCATGACTGAGCAGGTGTACATGTGTTCCTATTAAACTGGACTTTATTAAAAAATTACATTCATTATTAATTCAAACCCCTTTATTACTCCAAGCAATATGTATTTCATTATTGTGATGATTTTTTATTACTTTTAACCAAACACTATATACAATATATTACAAACGCAACAAACATATTAATAAAAAGACACATCACATCACTAAAACATTATTTAATAAGATCATTACAACACAACACTATTCATAACAAACATATAAAACATATGAACAATATTTTTTTTATTTTAACACTGCAACATTTCCCAGCTCCACTCCCGTGCTGACAATAAGTGCATGTCGAGGAGTCCCCAGGTAAGCCACCGCCCACTGCACCAGCTGCTCTGGGACCCTACACACACACACACACACACACACCTCAATCTTCAACCCTACCCTATTCTTTTCATAAACACATTTTACACACTTCAATAAGAAAATGTAATAAAATATTCATTTCATAAATTTGAGTCATGTATAAATGGTGAAATTTGTTTTTCAGATGTTGATTTAAACTGTAATTATTTGAAGAGCTTTATTATGTTGCCATGCACTTAGATTTAATCAGACATGAAATAATTTAAACACAAGTGTAAATAAAGAAAACAAAGTGAGTGTGTACTTTGCTTTGTTTGTTTTTATATGCACTGATTTATTATTATTATTTATTTGTTTATTTTATTTCTGATGGACTTACTTGCACCGGCTCAGAGCCGAGGCGGCGTTCGAACAAGGTTTGTACGTGTACGAGAAACTGCTGCCGTCTGAATGGAGCTGAGAGTGGACACGAGAGGAAAGAGGACATGTATTTTATTTACAACACAACTGACAGTGTGATTTTGCATGTATGTGTGTGTGTGTACCTACCCGGCTCTTTTTGGTGGGTGGGGTGTGTGACACGTGGTGTGGTGTTTTTTGGGGAGCGTCAGTCGGGGATTGTTCTTCCTCACACTCAACTGCAGTGTGTTTGGTCGATGTTAACGGACTCGGTGTTTGCGGCTCTTGATGCAGGTCCGTGGTTGTTGGGTCACTCGGGTGGGTGGGGCTATGAGGAGACGGGCGTGGTCTCTGAAATGGTGGAACGGCAATCCCGGACTCCTCGGCCGAGCCGCTGCTGGTGAGCAGAGAACATCCGTCCTGCTGCGAGAGCGGCTCCGCGCTGCCTACAAGCAACGAGAACGACGACGAGCAGATTTATTGTTCAAACCTTTAACAAAATCAAGAAACTGGTTATATTTTTAAGGCAACACAAACCACAAACACACAAACAAACACACAAACTCGGACTCTTTGAAGTGTTTATTAATAAAGGTGCAACAATCAGGTATCAACAGAAAGAGCAAATGATTTTGAGTTTTATTCAGGTTTTAATTACAAACTCTGCCAAGAATTTACAATTTACGACATACTTTACCATATACTTTTTTTTTTTAAGTAATAAATATTTATATTACTTGCAAAATGTGACTTTAAAAGCTTGAAATATTATTACAAATATTCTTTTTAATATTAAAAGGTGTATTATTGACACAAACCCTGTATAAATATAACAATAAATGAGGAATAATAATACCTTTAAAATATTTATAATTGCATATAATATGACAAAAATATTATTTTAATTATTTATATCACTTTTAAAAAAAATATTAAATAAATAAAATGATTATTATTCACAGTAAAAAAAAAAGTATGGAAAAAGTAATAAAAATGTCATATTTACATTTACACTGTCTATTAATTCTATTAAATATTCATTGATTTAATTATGAATAATCATATGCAATACTAATGTTAAAAATAATAATAAATATGATTAAAAGTAATATTTTAAAATATGCACTATTGAAACCTCTTTATGATGATCTATAGGCTTAGATATTTTGCTAATTAAAGAAAAAGAAACAAACAAAAACAAAACCCACCAACCCTTAATTTACATAAACAAGTGCCAGTCTGGGAACAAATATATTAACGTTCATAATATTTATATGAATATCTACTCAAAAGTATTTACTAAAATATAGTAAATTTAATCATATAAATAGAGTAGAGAGTTATGCTAATTAAGAGACTTTTAACTCAAATCTGGAACATTGTGTGTGTGTTTGTACAGATTTAGTAAAAAATAAATTACTATCTGAAGATGACGGAGTTACTAGCAGGTCAGCAGCAGGGCAGAACATATCCCAGGGGCTCTCTCGTTCCCCGCTCTCTCCTCCTCCTCCTCCACACCAGACCTCTGAGAGACCGGGAAGAGAACAGAAGAAAAGAGAAGGGGTGTGTGTGTGAGTGTATTAGGGGTGGGGGAAAGGAGGAAGGGGGAACACAATAACATCACAATAAGCTCCCTGGAGAAGCATTTACTCTCCTCAGCATTTCCACATCACTGCTCACGTCTCCTACCCGATCTAATGATGTTCAGGGTGAGCTGATGCCCATCTTCTGGCCTATCGGAAGCCGGAGTTGGCGAGTCTCCGCCTCCATCCTGTGTCGTGATTGGCCGCTTAATCGGTTCAGCTTCATGAGGAGGCACCAGGCCGCTCGGAGTTTGGCTCGAACTCGACACACCTGAGCACAGGAACATTTAAGGCGGAAACAAAAACACATGCGTGGAGAAGCTCGTGCGCTCGTCTGGTGGAATTCCCGAAGGTCCGTAATGATAAGGAGCAATTAATTAGACGGGAGACAGTACAGTACCGGGATCAGCTGTCAACATCTCCCTCTGCTCCTCTGGGATGAGGAGATGAGACACAGGAGTGCTGAAACACTCCTCACCCTGGAAAAAACAGGTGCGCGCGCGTGCGCACGCACACACACACACACACACACACACACACACACACACACGCTTGTTTGGATGCTGTACTGACAGCTGGTACCACCCGGTTGCTATGGATACTGGCTTACCCTGCAGCGAAGTCTCTCTCGGTGCCAGTGAGTGGGCGTGGCCGTCCCCAGGTGACCCACGGCGGGTGCGGCTATTTTCTTGATTGCATCATTCAGGAGGTCCATGATGATGTCATTGTGCCAAGCCCCCATCAGACAGGAAAGTGGGAATCCTATGAAGAAAAATTTCAACAACAAATAAAATAATTTTGATAATTACTTTTATTATTTGTAAATACGACTCAAAGCACGAGTAAGGTTTAGAGATGTGTATGTGTGTGAGACACCGACCTGACTGTGAGTTCACAGAAGTGACTGAACTTTCCTTCATCAGGGATCTGAAGTGAAAATTGAAGATATACCATCAGGAGACAGAAAAGCGACCACACATACATAAACGCACACACACACATACATAAACACACACACACACACCGCCACGTCTTCAGGATTTGTTGCCTGACTGACGGCAGCATCGTGCTGAAAGAGAAAGAGACGGTTAAAAATATTGTGGCTTGTTAAATGAAAAGGAAAAGATTTAAGTATAATAATCATGTAAGTGGAAAGTCATGCCAGCTCGGGGGCCGGAGATGCCGGTTGACTCGACCCACAGTGACGATCTGATGAACACCGAGATAAAACTGACAGGATGTCTGAAAAGGGGGATGAAACAAAAGAACGTGAACTCTGAAATAAAAACAGTCCAATGCTGAGTGTAATTATTAAAGTATACTAGCATCGCATTATGGGGGCGCAAACTTTTAAAGTGACATTTCTACTCTTTTATTATTAATAGCAACACACTATTTAAGCATTTCTTTTCTCACTTGTGATAATAAAGAAACCAAACACTAAACATCTAATTGCTATCGATTTACTTCTCCTGGGGGTGTGTAAACTTTTTCACACAGATGTTTTATCAGTGAATATAGTTGAAGGCCGTGATTGTGCCGTACCAGCTCCGGGTCCATGTGGAAGTTCAGCTGGAATTTTCGCACCGACACGGTCGTGTTGTCCAGACCTGAGAACGTGTCTCTCTCCTCTAACCTGAAACACACACAGACCAAAGGTTTATTCCTGACGCAAACCTCCGTAAACATTTACATCACAACTTAAACAGCACTTTATTCATTCATTCATTGATTTAGATTTTAATTTAACTCCTGCTTGAGGATGACTTACTGTTCTCGAACTTCAGAAAGGAAATGTTTTTTTAAATAATTCTATTTACTTTCAAATTAAAATTAATACTACATTTAAAAGCAATAAAATAGCATTTAAGATATTAATAGGACCTTTAATATGACTGTCATTGACACAAACCCTCATATAATCCATACATCTGATAAACATTTTTAAATAAAAATGAACAAATATTAAAATGTATCTTAACGAAAAACCCTAAAAATGTAATAAAAAAAAAGCTACAAATAATAATAAAAATTTATACATATGTATAGATAAAACTTACTTTAAGAATCTTTCAGTTACTTTTAAAATATGACTAATATTAATAGTAGTTTTAATATTAATAAAATATTAAGTGTTACTCATGTATGAACTCTGCATATTTTGATCATTATTACAAAATAAACAAACAAACAAATAAATAAATAAGAACAGACCTACGTGAATCTGAATGATCATAATAATAATCAACCATTAGAGAACAAGACTATTAATATCCTACACAAAAGTGATTAAGGCACATTTTTATTAACATAAATACATAAGACATACATATACATTAAATTAACTAATTATTATTCACTTCTAAATCTTATATATTTAGTGCAGTGTCCTCCTGGAGTGAATTCAGCAGAAGATAAACCTGCACTAGTGTCTCACCATGTAGAGCTTTTTGTTATATTTGAGTCTTAAACATGTTGTAAGTGTGTTTTGGCTCGACAGGTTCAGGCAGAGTTACAATAGGCTGCTGCTGATGAGGATGATGGTGAGAATGATGATGGTGTAAAATTAGACGAGGGCTCAGGTGTTTAGTCGCTGGTGTCATAACACGCAGTTAATAAGTTGTGTGTGTTGTACTCACTCCTGCATGTGCTCCCAGGCGGCGGCGCTGAGCACCGCGGGGATGAACACCGTCCCATCAGACAGGAACAACATGCAGGCGTCGCTCTCATCCGTATGCTGAGACCCAGTCAGGTCACTCACCTACAGACACACACACACACACATACACACACTTAGACATAGTACACACCTACTCTCCATTCTAGATAGATATTATTTATCAGGATGTAGCTCTAGGGGTGGCACAGGGGAAAACCTGCCACTCCAGTACGCCACCCCGACTCCCACCTCAGTGCTACTGTCATTCCATACCATGAAAAAAAAAAACTCCTGAAAACAAAAAAAATCAGTTCCTATAATCAGTTTTGACTTCACGTCTCACATTCTGGATTTTACACTAACTAAAAGCCTCAGTCTTAGCCCCGCCCCCCATACTGTTCTGGAACTTTCCACTTGGCCACGCCCCTCAAAACGTTCCAGCAGTCAGATGTCTGCAAAGATATCTGAACATTTAAAAAAATGAAATTTCATCTGATAGCTTTGGCCTCATTAATGAGCATCTTTAGACAAACTGGAGTAAGAAAGCACGAGCATTACGTACAATCACACATCATTTGCATGTTTTAATTTGTATATAGATTACATTCATCATCCCTGCTCCTTGTCTTCTACTATTTGTTCAAATTAAATTTAAATTAGCATTTAAAAAAAACAAAACAATAAGCAACAACCCTAGTATTAAAGTTGTATATAATCATAAAACATTAAATTAAGATTCAACAGTTATTTACATTTATGAAAACAATATATTAAGATTATTTGAAAGATAAAAACAATCAAAAGTGAAATACACAAACAGTACTGCTTTTCATTTGTGACATGAGGACAACACATCACACTGAAAAGTAAAACTTCCATGTGGCTTTATCCCACAGACTAAAACCTCAGAAATAAACACATCTGAGTTTGTGAGAGGTGAACATCATCCACTGTTAAAAGCAATCCAAAAGCATCAGCATTATATTTTACCATATTTGGTACAACACACAGGTGGTATTGCTTTTCATTATTCATGAAACATTATAGACTGAAAATTAAAGCCCCACTGTGTGTGATTCTTCCCCCCCTCTCTTATCCCTCCCTCTCCAGGCGTGTATTACGGTGGCCGTCAGGAGCCAGTAGAGTACTTCCAAGTACATACATTCACACTTCTTTGCTTTTTCTGTGCTAAATAATAAATACGATCCTCCATTTTTCTAAATTTGGTTTTCAAACGTGTTCTCCAGCTCCAGCAAACACTGATTCCGCTTCTTTCTTCTTCCTCGTCTTCCTTTCTTTTCCTTTGTCATCCTTCCGGTGCATCCTTCCGGATTCACGCTGCCGCTTGTAAAAACATGAAACGTGGAAGTCGCTCTCTAGAGGTTTGTCCGTTCTGGGCTACTGTAGCGGCGCAACATGGCGGCTCCGTAGAGGTGGACCTGCTCCCTTTGTAGGTTTAAAGGGCTCGTTCTGAACTTAGGCAAACACAACGATTCATTGTCACAGCTAATTATACACTAATGAGGACATACTTATGAATATTATACTCCACTTGTGAGAGCAGATCCCGAAATCACACAGAGTGGACTTTTAAAGTAATTCCCCAGTGCACTGAATTTCACCTTCATCAGACAGTAAAGTCACCAAGGAAAAATTTTGTCCTGTACACACACACACACACACACACACACACACACACACAGCATCCTCCGCATCACATCTCTGCGGAATTATTACACTTAAAGAGCATATGTCAGGACTCAGTCTCACCCCGACTACATGAGCTCTGACGCTGGAGTCTCGCGCCTCTTTGCCGTAGTTTAGAATCAGCTGCTCGATCCACGGCTCCGGTTCAGTCTCAGTCCTGTAGCGCCGCATTACAGCCTAAACAGGTTTAAAACTCCTTTCTGAACTTTTATTTACATCAACATGGCATGTTAGAAACTGTTCATTTCATTTCTATTCTCACTTCTCGAATAAAAAGCTCATATGTAGCCTCAGTTTGAATCGGCGGCTCAGTTGAAAGCTGCGCGCGTTTTTCGTTCCGTGTAGAAACACGTCTAAGCGTTTTAGGTTCCGGTTTGGATGTTAAGCTTCCGCGCGCCTCTGCTGCCCTCTTGAGGAGCATTTCCGGTGAAACGCAACACTGTGCAGTGTTTAACCCACCCTAACAACATTTCTATAACTGATCCATCGCTGTACTCAGAATAAACCATAATCATAACTGCTCAGTAGTGCGTGCTGTCCATTGATGTACAAGGCAAATGGGTGCCAATACTTTAAACAACGCAACAGATAGTAATTATATACCTGTAAATAGACCCATATGATAGGTGGAGCTTAGAAAGAACTAAACAATGTGGAATGAAAGATAAAAAAAAAAGAAGTAAAAATAAACAATGTTTAAAGATAGCAAGTCAGTGACCAGTCAGTAATAACAGACCTGTAAACTGACCTGTGTATTAGGTGGAACTGAAAACAGCAAATAAGTGTTATTTCTCACAATACACCCCGTTCCAAATTATTATGCAAATTGTATTTAAGTGTCATAAAGATTAAATATTTTATTTTTCAATTAAACCCATGGATGGTATTGTGTGTCAGGGCTCTTTGGCTCACTGAAATCAATCTCGGCCACCTGAGATAATTAGTTTGCCAGGTGAGCCCAATTAAAGGAAAATCTACTGAAGAAGGATGTTCCACATTATTAAGCAGACCACCATTTTCAAGCAATATGGGAAAGAAAAAGGATCCGAAAAGCTTGAAATAGTTGAATGTCTTGGACAAGGTATGAAAACCTCAGATATTTCACGAAAACTTAAGCGTGATCCTCATACTGTGGCTGAGTAAGAGCACACCCAGGTTTGTGCAGATAAAGGCACAATGAGGAAGGTTTCTGCCAGACAAATACATCGGATTAAGAGAGCAGCTACTAAAATGCCTTTACAAAGCAGCAAACAGGTATTTGAAGCTGCTGGTGCCTCTGAAGTCCCACGAACATCAAAGTGTAGGATCCTCCAGAGGCTTGCAGTTATGCAGAAACCTTCTATTCGGCCACCCCTAAGCAATACTCACAAGCAGAGACTGCTGCAGTGGGCCCAGAACCTCATGAAGACTCATTTTCTTGTTCACTGATGAGTGCCGTGCAACTCTGGATGGTCCAGATGGATGCAGTGGATGGTTGGTCCCAACAAGGCTGCCACGTCAGCAAGGAGGTGGTGGAGTCATGTCTTGGGCCGGAATCATTGGGAGAGACCTGGTCGGCCCCTTTAGGGTCCCTGAAGGTGTGAAGATGACCTCTGAAAAGTACGTGGAGTTTCTGACTCACCACGTTCTTCCATGGTACAAAAAGAACCGTGCTTTCCGTAACACAATTATCTTCATGCATGACATTGGACCTCACATGCTGCAAGGAATACCTCTGCGTCACTGGCTGCTATCAGCATAAAAGCAGAGAAACTCCTGGTTTGGCCCCCATCCTCCCCTGACCTCAATCCTATTGAGAAAATTCAGAGCATCCTCAAGCAAAAGATCTATGGAGGGTGGGAGGAGTTCACATCCGAACAGCAGCTCTGGGAGGCTATTGACATCCTGCAAAGAAATTCAAGCAGGAACTCTCCAAAAACTCAAGTTCAATGGATGCAAGAATTGTGAAGCTGCTATCAAATAAGGGTCCTATGTTAATATGTAATTTGACCTGTTAAGATGTTCTTGATTGAAGTAGCTTTTGATTTCAGTAAATATGACCCCCTAATGTGGCAAATTGATGAGCGAGATGAACAAACTGGAGATAACTGGAGTGAGAAAAAACTGAGACAACCTGAGGAAGATATTTAAATTTATTGTCAAATCCACAAATGTAAACAATTATTAATAACTATTAAAAATAAAATTAACTTACTAATGACAGCAGTAATAGTGCTAAAAACAAAATGGGAACCCAAGTGAAATTTTAAATGTTTTTAACCTCAAAATCAGTAAACAGTCACAGCCCTGTGGTGTAAAACATTATAAACCATCGTTAAAACCATCATCATAAAACATGTATTGTAAAATTTAAGGCAATCTGGGGTGAGAGTCATCTCTCTTCGCTCTGTTATCCTTTACCTGAAAAAGAAAAGTCAGATGTTGATCAGAAGGTGGTGATGTAATCAGTAGTTAAAGATCGTGGTGTATAAATCAGTTTACCTGCAAATCAGCGGTTCTCCCAAAGATGCACCTAGATCCTGTAAAGCCTCACTAAGCCCATGCTTCAGCTCCGAGTAACTCGGCTTCTCTGTGTAATGCAGGCTCATCACCTGGGACAGGTAGCTCTGTAACGCACCTACACACACACACACACACAGACAGGCAGGCACAGACTTTAAAAACTCCTTTATAGGTCAAACTATTATAAATATCAATCGTAATAATATAATACTACTCACCTGAAACTTTCTTCTTTTTAAAACAGTAGCTCATTAATCCAGGAATATCAGCCATGTACCTAAACACACACACACACACACACACACACACACACACACACACACACAGTCATCCTCTACCCTACATGTGAATGTTTTCCATGTGCAAAGGAGTGCAAAAGTTTGTACACCGATAGGGTTCTGGGTTGAAAAGGGAAACCTATTTTATCTATATTTATTTTTCAATTTATCTAAAAAAAAAAACAAAAAAAAAAAACTAGAATGCCACATGAACGTTCAGAGTGAGATGTAGACTAGGGTGTTCCAGTTTGAAGTTTTCTGTGTATGACAACCTACTCTAAAAATAATCACAGTTTATATTAATAAATTGCCTTTTAAAAACCAAAATGCACTAACCTGTGGTGGAAATTAAAGGAAAAACTGATTAGAGAATAAAAGTCACTCTGCACTTCCTTATGTACATAACAAAAATCAAAGGACACAAAATGACCAAATCCCCTAACTGTTCTTTCTTAGAGAGATATTTCTAATTTAAAAAAATTTGAAATCGTACAGCGTCAGTATTTATCCTGATGTGGTTATAAGGTGAAATACAGAGCGGCTCTGAGGAAAGGCCGTGCGAAGTCTAAAGCAAACAGGCTGAGAGGATCTAGCATGTCCATGTTAGGACCGAAGGCAGATTTACACATTACTCCAGCTCACACCAAGGCGTGGCCGAACGCTCGCCTCTGATGGGTCAGTAGGTGTGCAGTAGTTTTGTATAACAGCACAACTTGGAAAGTAGCTCCGGCTGCAACACAAATCACAGGTTTATATTAATGCGCTCGTCCTAATGAGCTATCGTTTCCGTAGTGACGGCTCATTCACAGGGACGTGTAGACTAATATTAATAAAAACAGATTTCAATCACGTGTTTAATAAAATAAAATGTAGTAACTGTTCATGTGGTGACATTTTTTAGGAAACGTTATTGAATAAAGTCGTCTTGGATCTAAGTGCTTTGTAACAGTTAAAGTTTCTCCGCTCAGAAAAAAGTCTTCAGGACAGAGCACCATTATAATCATTGACAAAGCTACGTCGAGTAAGTGGAATAACGCACTCCAGGTGCAGCTCTAACAGCGGTTTTCCTTCAGGACAGGAGTTTACGCTTCTTTGTGGCTTCACTTTAACACACGTAACAAGCGGCGTTTTTTTGTCTTAGTAACTTCAAGAGAGAGGAAAAGAGACGCTGCTTATTTTTCAACCAGTTGTTATTGTTTTATTAGTGATATTAAAGATTTGAGCATTTTTGTTACTGCGGTAAAGTGGATCATCTGAAATAACTCACAAAGTCTTATTACTGTTTTGAGGGTGTGCAAACTTTTGTACTCTGTGGAATATATATTTGAAATTTGTACTGAAATCATTAACAAGTAAACGTTTAATATAGTAACGTTCAGCATGTGTCTGTTTATGGTGTGATAATGAAGGAATACAATGTCTTTGTGCTGAGGGTATGCAAACTTTGGTTCACGACTGTGTGTGTGTGTGTGTGTGTGCGCGCGCACATTACCGGTCTTTCTGAGCAGAAATAGCTGAGCCTGCCTGTGTGACAGGACTCCAGGGCAGCGTACCGGTCAGCCAGAAGAGCAGACAAAAACCCAGAGATTGCAGATCACTGCGCCGAGACGGACCTGCGACACACACACACCCCCCTCAGTGTTGTACAATTCACATGATGGGCTTTAGCTTTTGTGTGTGTGTGTGTGTGTGCGCGCGCTCTCATTACCAGCCCCTTTGTGTGAATCCACACTGATGAAGTTGAGGTTTCCCTGGTGAGGCGTCCGGCTGCCTTCCCGATATTCCACATGTTTCCCTCCCGGACTAAACCGGAAAGCGTGACCAAAACCCGACAGAAAAACCTAAACACACACCCACACAGATATAAAATCTTTCGTTCAAATGTTGAACATTGGATCTTAAACATCATAACTTGCAAGTGAATATGTTTTGTTTTTGAATTTGCAAATATTATGCAAATGTAAACAGCCAACCCTAACCCACATGCGTTTTATCTCACAGCGCTGCTGAATCCTGGACCCTGATTGGTCAGAAGGTGTTTAATTTTCTAGAACAGCTGCTCTGACAGTAGTGCAGCTGCATATCACAGGTTTAGTTCTGATACATTATTGTTTCTATAGTTACAGCAACAATACATGGATTAAAAAAAATGAAACTGGCCTACTTATAATTAAACTGTTAAGTTTTTTTTGGCAAGGAGGTGTGTGTGTGTATCATGTACAGAAGGAGTCTTCAGCGCTGTGTAAGTCAGAGGTAAACCTAGAACTGGAAGTTTTCCCACATCTTCAGGACAGGGGAGTTTCTCTGCAGTTTCTTGGGAACACGACAAGCTGCGATTTTGTTTATCTTTATTAACTTCAATAAGACCGAATAAAGAGAAGCTGGTGAGAGAATGCCTGTTTATAGCTGCTATAAGGTAAGTGAGAACTTCACAGCATTTAACATTGCTATAAATGATATAAAACGTACGTCATGTCCTTGTTTAATGAGTAAACGATTGTAATTATTAGTAATTTGCTGCAGTATAAGAGCAACAGGACACTTAGTGGATGGTAACAGAAGCTGCACTTCATCACATCATCCTGTCGTTGATTATGTTCCTGTAAGTGCACGGCCCCAACTTCTTTATTCCTGCAGTGGCTGTGCTAATAATGTAATCCTAATGTTAAATGTTTCAGGATGAACAGTGCGATGGATAAAGCGCTGACCTGCGAGTGTCCCTGTGTGCGGATGTAGATGTTTCCTGCATGGATGTCTGCGTGAACATACTCATTTTCATGGATAAACTCCAGCACGTCCAACTGAAATGAACACACACACACACACACCCCTTACATTTAATAAATCTATGATTATACATATTTCTTTAGCGAGAGGAAGAATTATGACAATCATTAAATTAAAGGAAGAGAAAAGGAAAGGAACAAAAGGCAAAAGAAATGGCTTGAAGGCAAAAGAAAAGAAAAGAAAAGCGTACTAATCGCAGTGCCAGCTGCAGGACTCCTCTCTCACTGAGACTCTGCGTCTGTGCGTCCACAACTGACTGCAAAGTGCAGCCCATATCAGGAAATACCAAAAACCTGCAGTGTGGCAGAGACATAAACATTAACACACACACACACACACACACACATGTTTATATTCCACACGCAGACCTGTACACACACACACCTGTATGTTTCATGAAGACCAAAACCAACACATGATGGAATTCCAAGGAAGTCCAAACCCAGTTTCCTCATCCACTTCTCCACTGAAAAGATAAAAACACAAACACACACTTTAATGAGAATCTTTGAGAATATTTTTAAAGCCCCACTACATAATATTGCCTCTCTCTCTCTCTCCCACACACACTCGTCACTGCTCACAGTTCTGTATTCAGAATCAGTGATGCAAGTCAGTATTTATGTGGGGGAAGTTCCTGGTATTCAGAGTCGGGTTACGCAGCTACTTAAAGCCCTACACTGTGTGATTCTGCCCCCTGCCCCCGCCCCCCCACCCTCTCCAGGCGTGTATTAGAGCGTGCGGTGGCCGTCAGGAGCCCATAGCGTACTTCCAACTACTTACATTCACACTCTTGTTTTTTCTGTGCTAAATAATAAGTAATAATAATAATAATAATAATAATAATAGATTTTTCTAAATTTGGTTCTCAAACGTGTTCTCCAGCTCCAGCAAAAAACTGATTCCACTTCTTTCTTCTTCCTCGTCTATCTTTCTTCTCCTTTGTCGTCGTTCCAGTGCTTCCTTCCGGATTCATGCTGCCGCTTGTAAAAACGTGAAACGTGGAAGGCGCTCTCTAGAGGTTTGTCCGTTCTACTTATCCATTCTGGGCTACTGTAGCGGCGCAACATGGCAGCTCCGTAGAGGTGGACCCGCTCCTTGTGTAGGTATAAAGGGCTCGTTCTAAACTTACGCAAACACAACGATTCAGAGTTACAGCTAATTATACACTAATGAGGACGTACTGATGTATATTATACTCCACTTCTGAAAACAGATCCCCCGAAATCCTACACAGTGCACCTATCTTTCGCAAACATTTGCGTAAACCAAACCAAACTACAAGTTTTCTGCTAGAAAACAAGCTGTGAATTTCTCTGTATTCGTGTAATATACACCATTAAATCTCCCAAAAAGCCCAAAATGCTTTCCCAGCACGGCTCATTTGCATTTAGTGACGCCCACAAAACTCCATAAAACTCCGTAAAGTTCTGTAATGTATGTGTAAATTTACACACACTCACATTTAAGAACTCTTCACAAATACCAAATTTCTTGTGTAAACACTCATAATAATTTATGAATAAAATGTGTTCATATCCAGCTGGATAAACGAGGCCCATCGGGGCGAGGGGTTACACACGGACCTGCAGCAGGTTTGGCAGCTCTTTGAAGAAAATTCTGTTCGTTAAACAGCTGTCCATCTTTGGCACCCTGAGCAGGAAGACACACACGTACAGGGTGTAAACATACACAACATAAACACAAACACAGCACTTGGTATTTATACATTTTATATATAATGTGTGTGTCCTGTTCCTCACCAGTCGCATTATGTGTTTTGCGTCATTAGATGAGCTCCGCACACCAACCTGGTGAACTGAACACAGATTACAGGTTTAATGCGTGCGCACACACACACACACACCTGAATAAAATGAAATCATCATACCCTCGTACGTCAGCTCCACGTCCATCTGACTCAACAGCCTCCCGAGGCTCCATTTCTTTCCTGACTGGTCACAAATCTCCAGTCCTTCCTGCACAGGCTCCACAGCACACGCTCGCTTCGTCCGCTTAGCTTTGGCTTTCAACGGAGACACACAGAACAGAACAGCAGGATTATTTACACTGCTGGAAACGTAACTGCTGCAATACGATGCTGCATGTGTCTGAATCACAGCTGAGAAAAGGAACATTATATTTTCCCCATACGGCTCTCAATACTTTTCTCCGCTGTTGCGTAATCGCTCACCTGAGGGCGGAGTCTGGGGAGATCGAGAGAACACTTTCTTTCGCTCTTCCTCCTCCTGCACTTCCAGGGTCTCTTTTCGTTTCCAAGGCGACGTGACAGGATATTGATCTGAAATCCGAGGGGACGTTAAGGCTTTCTGATCCAGTCTGATCAGATCAGTCGGAGAGCCTTCACCTTTGTTTTCTGCAGGTTTAGGTGGGGTGGATTGATTCCTGGTTTTCCTGACGCTGGATCTGCGCGTGGAGCTGATGGGAGAGCGAATCAGTGCTGAGGAGGAGGAGGAAGAGGACGGATCACCAGAAGCATCTGTACAGAAAGAACAAAATGAAGCGGAATGTAAGCCTTTCAAATCATTTTTAGTTGATTTCAGTTTTGTTTGCAGGTTTTGCTGAACCATGAACCCAGGTTTGAGTTCTGTGATCTTACAATCCGACACTATGAGCTTTTTGGTATTATGATCAGATGCTGAAGTGTACATATGGTGGAGCTGCAAATGTGGAAAGCCAAAGAATCATAGAGATTTAGGAGTTTTTTTTCATGAAATTAAAGATATAATACAATATTCTACAATATGCATAACTTATAATTACAGATGCAGGTAGTTGGCATAACAGAGAAAGATTCGGAGGACAGGAAAAAGTGGAAAGAGATGATCCACTGTGGCGACCCCTAACGGGAATTGCCGAATGATGATGAGGATTAATGCGCAAGGCATGCAACATATACAGTATTAAAATATTATGTGACACTGACAGTAGAGTTTTCAATGGGATAACACTGGTGTCTTGTACTATTCAAGGTTGAATATTATTTTTGACCAAGCAGCACAGAAAGTTAATAATTATTATTTTTTGGTCCAACAGCTCAAATAATAAACTCAAGTGTATGTGGTAAAAATGGTAAAGCTTGATTATGAAACATTTCACTGTATTAGATGCCTCCAGCACAACACAGCTGAGGATCTGCCAGAGTGTTAGCATAATATATTGGAGTCAATTTCTACTGTCAACTTTTGAAGCAAATTCAGGACAAATCCACCTTAAACTTTGCCTTTATCGCTATATTACAGCCACAGCGGTGTCTCTAATTATAGACTATTTCCATAGCTTATTAAAGTTCAAATGTTCAACATTTTTTATTGTCATGTGCAAAGTACAATGAAATGCTCATCTGAATGCTTCTCCACAGAACAGACAATTAGCAGTAGAGAAGTGTAATACTAATTCATACTCAGTACAAAATACACTACTAACTACTAGGAGACAACTAACAATGTGTAACAACATAAAATACAGCATTTACCATGAGGTAGTGAGGTGATGCGACAGCAAGAGAACAATATAAAGAGGGCAGAATATGAGGATTGCAGTAGAGAGAACGCTGCGGCAGCTTTTTAGTAATAAACAAAGTGACAGTGTGAGAATAATGAGCATGGAAGAGAGCAGAACAAAAGAGAACGTTCAGATGACTAAAGTTTAGTATTAGCTAATATTGCACATTAGTGTGTGTTAATAATAATATTGGAATAGAATCTGTCCCTAATTCTCTTGTGTGTGTGTATTGCCCTGAGCCACTTACCAGAGGGCAGAAAGGAGAAAATCCACCTTTATTACAGCCATCAATAACTCGCACAATTGGTGGCTGACTAAATCCTTTTTTGCACCACTGTATAAGTTCTCCCATTTAAAAAGATGAGAGAAGCCTGTAATTTTCATCAAAGGTATACCTCAACTATGAGAGACAAAATGAGAAAAAAAATCTAGAAAATCACATTGTCTGATTTTTAAAGAATTTATTTGCAAATTATGGTGGAAAATAAGTATTTGG
>JAQQZR010000007.1:23312880-23330303 GCA_030068235.1 Notoglanidium macrostoma
AGAGAGAGAGAGAGAGAGAGAGAGAGAGAGAGAGAGAGAGAGAGAGAGATGTGTGGAGGTTTCATCTCCGTTGAACAGGCAAGACTTTATTTCCGCTGGTTGCTATGGGGATGAGGAGCTTCCTGTATTCGAGCGGGAGGAATTTCTCGATTAACACGTTGACCGGAGTGCTGTCTGTGACAAAGCCCTGCCTAGAAAGGAAAACAAACCGACAGATCACATAACCCACATGTGAATTTATGGAAACAGGAAATAAAAAGTCTCTCTGAGATTTCGACACCCAACATACCTTCTCATGAGGAGTTCAACATCCTCAATCTCGATGGTTTTCCTCTTTGCGTGGGTGGAGTACGCCTCCAGATCATCTGCCAGACGATCGAAATACCTCTGCAGTCTGAGACACGGCACAGAATCAGTGCACCGACCCGAGCGTCTATTAACGTTCACGTCATAATAAAAATGTTCATCTTATCAGCTTACATGTCACTGATGACGGGATAGACGTCGCTCGCCACCTTCATTTTGGCAAAGTGTTTAAACACGTTCATGACGTAGCTCTTCGGGAGGACGCCGGCGGAGGCGTGCTGAGGCTTGCGTCCTGGGCGTGGCTTCACAAACTTTGGGGCAGGACTGAAGAGATGCATCAGTCAGACTTTAATAGGTTCTAATCCCAAAAATTGTTTACTGATTGAAAATTATGAATCAGTTACCCAGCATTCAGAGCGTTGAGGATGGTGGGCCTGGCCAGAGCACCAGGAGTCGATATCTGCTTCCTTTGTCTAATAAAACCTGGAGTTTGCATCGAGAGCTCTGTGATAATAAATATGTGTTAAAGGTTTTTAAAAAAAAAAAAAAAAAAAAAAAAAAAAAAAAAAAAAACCAAAAGTGTAGCTACATAAATTAGTGAGCTGTAAAAATCAAACCTTCACTCTGTGCATCTTCATCCTCTTCCTGTTCTTCCTCTTGCTCTTCCACATCATCTTCCTGTTGTTGCTCTTGTTCCTGTTCTGCCTCCTGCTCTTCCTGTTGCTGTTCTTCCTCCTCAGCAGCAGGAATGTCTACAGCGGGGCTAACACAAAAAGACGACGCAACTTCGACACGTTCTGATTGGTTGAGTTCTTGAATAACGTCCTCCTCGTCAGCGTTTTGCATCAAACTGCCCTGATGTGTCTCAGAAGGCTTAGTGATGTGGATGGCGGAGGAGGATGCAGAGCCGCGATGTGGTTCTTCCTCCACCATTTCTTCCAGCTCAGTTCCACCAGCGAAACTCTGTATCCCTACATACGAGACAAGGACGCTGTTATACAAGTGTGTGAGATTAGCAGTGGATTTGGACTCGTTTCCCTGCACTGAGAAAAGATCAGAAAAACTCAGAACTCCCCACTGAAAGTCAGAGGGCTACAAGTCGTCAGTCTGTCATCGAAGGCTTCAGTTTAATAGTTTATACATAAATGAACCTGTAAATATGTCAAATTGCTCCTTTTCAAGATGGAACTACTTTTTCACGGGGAGTTGTGGTCTGGATACCACAAAACCTACCGGACAGTGTAAAGTAACTACTGCAGAACTACTTTTAACTGTTGGAAAGTTGGATAAAAGTCCAGAAGAACAGCTTTGAGAAGATCTTTCACATCTGTCTTAGTGTTCATATGGAAAAGCTGCAGATTTACATTAGTCTTTTATAGAGGTGTAATTATACATTTAATAGTGAAGAGCAACATTTGCGGTAAGACTGTGAGAGTTTGGAGTTCTCTTAAAAAAATTTTTTTTTTTTATACAGATAAAGCATGTTAAAGTAGAACTTTAAAAGATCTAGAGGTCTGTGGTAGCTGGACTAGTGATCAGAAGGTTGTGAGTTCAAATTTCAGCACTACCAAGCTGCCATGGCTAGGCACTTTAGCAAGGCCCTTAACCTTCGCTGCTCACATCTATAAAATAAGATGTATGCAAATTGCTCTGGATAAGGGCGTCTGCCAAATGACGTAAATGTAAATGAATTTGAACTATCAATATTCTACATTAGAACAATAAATGTTTTATCAACACACAAGAAACAGAGAAAATTCCAGCAGAAGCATCACTATACCTTTCCATGCCATCATTAAAAACAGCAGGATCTAGGAATATTCATGAGCATGCAAATATGAAACACGCAGGATAACGCTGTCCTAATAACTACCATCTACTTATGATTAACATGATCTGATTAAGCTTAAAACTCAACACCTGCAGCTGCATCGGTTACAACACAGTAAAGTGCTAATGCTTATGCAGTGACATCACAAACTGGGATATGTAGCCCCGCCCCCAAATATTTGTAATTTGATGCACCTCAATAGAATCAGAATCAGTTTAAATATTTGCTAATCTCATTTTGTATTCAATGTGATTTTAATTTGAGCTAAATGGTGAAATATGTTTAAAACACAACACATTTTACCTTCGGATGACTGCTCACGTTCCTCAGTGGGATCCTGACCCATCCCGAGGCTCTTTGTACCTCTGCCTCTAGCCATCACGTCATTCCTGAAGGCTCCGCCCTCGGAGTGGTACGCTCTCCGTGTGATTCTCTGAGGCAGGTGCGACGGCTCCTCCTCCTCCCGAGGGCTCTCACCTTCTCTCTGGCCCATTTTTTCCACCTGAGCTTCCTGAATCTCAGACTCACACTCCTCATGCACCTGAGACACGTGATCCACCATGGCCTGGGTCGGCGCGAAAGGAATATCCTCGGGATTCAAAGGCACGGCCTCGTTCTCTTGTAACAGAGGCATCATTTCCACCTCGTCCTCCTCTTCCTGACTCTGAGAATCCGGTTCCGGGTCTTCCGAAGGATCTGGTTGAGGTTTAGAGACATTACCCTCACACACGTTTGGTTGATCTTGGATGATCTCTTGAAGTTCTTCTCCAACATCATCTCTCTTCATCTCAGCCTCTATAGCTCCTCCACCGGCGTCTCTCAGCTCAGACACGGAGGCCTGCGGCAGGGCGTAGAGCTCCGTGTTGCTCATCATCACGGTTGTGGTGATCTCCGGCACGCTGACGTTACTCAAACCCAGAGTGAACTTGTGCCAGTCTGAGTCCTGGAGAGTTCGTCCACCATTTACTACTGTATAATCTGAAAAAAAGAGAGGAGGAGCTTCATGAGAAGGGCTGGGCGATATGATGATGATGATGATAAAGATCATGACAAATTACAGAAATTATTAAAAAAAATTTTTTTAAATAAAGTAATTTGCATTTAAACAAATAATCTCAATCTAACAAACTGGAAGCAGTTAAAATATGATAATTTTGCACTTAATATTTAAAATGGTTCATTTAATTTTACAATACTAAAATTTACATTTTTAAAAAGTAAATAAACTGAAATTTTAAACCAAGTAAAATTGTACAAAAATGTAATACTAAAATTTTTAAAGTTGCAAGTTTTTATTTTACAAGCATCTGATATGATTTTTACAATTTTAAAAATTAACACATTACATTGTTAATTTTTTTAACTTGTTTCTATTTTTCAATTATTCCTGTTAGTTTTTTTTTATTCAAAATCTATTTTTTATTGATAAACTCATTTGACTTTTAATGACATTTAAAAACAATTAATATAAAAACAATCCTATTATAAATTAGCTTTTTAAAAAATAAACACATCTGTATTATTTATGACATTTTTTTAAAGACAGCTCGTGTTACTGAGAAAATGTAAACCAGATCTTTCTAACTTTTCTATTTACCATAGGTGCCAATAATTCTGCAGCTGTCTATATACATTTTGGAAATGCAAGTAAAGTCATAACACGCAACTTTAAAAATAAACACCTGGGTACAGAAAACTTCGCAGCACCAATTACACTTTATATTATTCGGTTTTCAGGGGAGAAACGATAACGTTTAAGAACAAGTGCCTTAACTAAAGATAAATCTGTGATTCACAGCTGCGCTGCTGTCAGAACTGCTGTTATAGAAAACTAATCAACACCTTCTGACCAATCAGAAGTCGGAATTCAGCAGCGCTGTGGTGTAAGGCATGAGATCAGTGCAGCACCTTGGTTCTGATGTCTCTCTAAACGTTTCTGGACGGCTTCGTCAAACGCCTCCACAGAAACCTGCTTCCGTCGTCCGGCTGCTTTACGCCTCAGACCCGCTGTCTCGGAGCGAAGGTTCACGAACGGCGTCTTCAAGGTGAGGCTAAGGACGCTGAGACAAGGACAAAACAATAACACGTGTAGTGAGTGTGAAACACTGAACAGGAAGTTGTTTGAGATTCAGCCGATGGTGAATCATTCGTGCGTGTAAACAAGACATGGTGAGTGTTTGTGTTGCTCGCATAGGAAATAAAAATATTAAGTTAATTATTAGTGACAGGAAAACCTCGTTACGATGAAGAAGAAAAAAAATCCCTTACACACTCATTAATATTCATTACACACTGTGGTGTTTATTTGTTACAGATGTGCACAGAGAGGCAGTGGTGCAGACGCAGGATTGAGTGCAGTGTCTAATGTAAGAAAAGTAAGCTATGGGATATTGAGATGCGTGAACATAAAGGGTGGTTAAGCCTAAACACAGCGAGTAACATAGGTGAATTATTTTTCCCCATAAAATTATACACAGTCAGGTCCATAAGTATTTAGACAAAGACACAATTTTGGTATTTTTGCCTCTGTACACTACCACAATGGATTTGAAATGAAGCAATCAAGATGTGATTGAAATGCTGACTTTCAGCTTTAATTCAAGGGGTTTAACAAAAATTCATTAATCGTTTAGGAATTAGTCATTTTTTACACGATCCCTCCATTTTTCACAAAAGTAATTGAACAAACTAACAATTATAAATATACGCATCATTTTTAATACTTAGCAGTTAATGACCGCCTGAAGTCTGGAGCTCATGGACATCATCGAATGCCAAGTTTCTTCCTTTGAGATGCTTTTCCAGGCCTTTACTGCAGTTGCCTTCAGTTGCTGCTTGTTTCTGGGTCTGTCTGCCTTCACTTTTGTCTTCAGTAGGTGAAGCAGCTCAGTTGGGTTGACTGACTCAGACATTTGAGAACATTTCATTTCTTTAAGAAGCCCTTGGGTTGCTTTTATGTTGTTTTGGGTCATCATCCATCTGTCCTGTGAAGCGCCAGTATTTGACTGAATCTGAGCAGAAAGTACAGCTCTATACACTTCAGAATTCATCATGTTCCTTCAATCAGCAGTCACATCATCAATAAACATCAGTGACCCAGTTCCACCAGCAGCCACACATGCCCATGTCCGCCATGTTTGTCAGATGATTTGGATGATCTGCTCTTGCTTTCTTTCTCCATACTCTTCTCTTCTTATCATTCTGGTATGAGTTAATCACATTTTCATCTGTCCAGAACTGGCCAGGCTTTCAAGCAAAGTCTAATCTGGCCTTTCTCTTCTTGAGTGTTCCCAGTGTTTCACATCTTGAGATAAACCCTCTGTATTTACATTCATGAAGTCATCTCTTGTTAGCAGACTTTGTCAGTGATGCTCCTCCCTCCTTCAGTGTGTTCTTGACTTAGCTAGATGTTGTGAAGGGGTTTTTCTTCATCAAGGGAAGAATTCTATGATCATCCACTTTAGTTGTCTTCCGTGGTCTTCCAGGCTTTTTGGTGCTGCTGAGCTCACCAGCACATGTACCAAACTGTTGATTTGGATTTGTTGATTCGAAAGTTTCTTTGACCTCTCTGATGGGTCTGTTTTGTGTTTCAGCCTAATAACGACCTCCTTCAGTTGTATCGACACCTCTTCGGACCGCATATTGAGAGTTCCCATGAACAGCTACTAAATGCAAATTCAACACTTGGAATCATCTCCAGACCTTTTATTACCCACACCGGTCATAAAATAACGAGGAAAGAGACCATAACTGGCCATGAAACGGCTCAGCAGTCAACTGACCCATCACTTCTGAGCCGAGGAGGAGAAATGTCTGATCAGGATAGAAATAAGTCTAATCCCACTAGAACAGGATCAGGTAGTAACACCTATAGAGATTACAGATTATATATTCCTCTACCCCGTGTAAAAGTAATGGAATTGAAGGCACCCAAAAAGCCCTGACTGACGGACTGAAAGCTACTGGAACCGGTTACCTTTTTGAGCCAGCAGAGAGATCCTGTTCCTTACTGACATCTAGATTCTCCTGAGGGACATCCATCTCCTCTTCTTCACCTTAAATAAAAAATAAAAAAAAATCACTTCCTCCTGTTACCCTTCTGCACTGATGTCATTTCCTCTTGATGCTTTAAATCAGTTGGATTTATATGCAGAGCAAGCTTCTGTGTGATGACTACAGCTAAAAAAACTGATTCATTAGTACTCCATCACGCTTGTTTCTGGATTCTGATCAGATCCCAGAAACTGTTATTATACTATAAATCTCATCTTCGATCATTCAATAAAAAACTGTATTAAAGTTCATGTGTAAATGAGGCTCTGTGAATATGAACTTTTAGTTTAGTACTTGATGGCCTGCCCAGTTGTTTCTCGAAGGCAGAGACATTAAAAGTGGGCGGCGGCCTCCTGCGGCTCATCCCCCGGATCACCTGAGTCAGCGGCTCTGTAGCCAAGTCAGGCAGCTCGAGTCCTGACATCTCATCACTGAGAGAAAACACATGAACAATGAAAACATTCTGCGCCTTCTGTCAGTCATTTTGCAACCAATATAAATCCTGGGGCGGAGTTCGTGAATGTGGGCGGAGACCCAATCTTGAATCAACTTTGAAATCTTATTTAACGCACCATTAAACAGCCACAGTGTTGATTTATCAGAGGTATGCACTTTACACACTGGGAATTCCTCCTTTATTATTATTATAAGAATTATTTAGATTTGTTACTAGTGTGTAATAAAACATTCGCTCATCTCCGCAGTGAAACTCTGCTATCAGATCATGGATATATTCATCAGCCCTATCTGGATGGGATTAGTTCCTCAGTGGTTGGTAAACACGCCCACCTGCATCTGTTGCTATGGATACTGGCCTCAACAGCCTGCTGATCCCCCTGAGGTAACGCAGCCTGACCAGAAAGCAACAGAGATGCCTCCGCTTCTGAAAAGCACAACAAAGTTCACGACACGTTCATTGAGCACACGTGACGTCTGAGTGAAGCGCGGCTCCCACACTCACCAGTCTGGATGATGCCCCTGAGCAGCCCACGAGGCGTGACGTCATCATCGTACAGCGCAGGGGAGGGAAGCATCGCCGGCGTCTTCAGCGTCCTGCCCGGAGTCCTCGAACGTTTACTGGGTGGGAGCGGAGACCGAGTGGCGGTCTGGACTCGGAGCAGATTTGAACATAAGCTTCTAGAGCAGGTTAAACTGTTTATCCGTGTAAACACGTCTGCAAAATGTGTCGTACCTCGTGAAGCTTCTGCTTGAGTTTGTGACGGAGAGCGGCTTGAGGCGTCTCGGACATGTTCCTCAGTCTGGAGCTCCTCCGTACATGTAACAGTCTCTTCTGATCATTAGATGTGCTAAAGGACAAGAAGAAACGTGCAAATATACTACATGTAACACGAATTCTACACTTCTTGCAAATAAAAATATCCAATGTTAAACAAAAATAAATAGTTATGATGGCTAGAGCTGGACTAAATGGTCATATGTTACCTATATCCTGATGAATTACGTCACTATACGTTTCTGAGATTTTGTATTGAGTATTGTAAATATTCACACACGTCAGTCATTACAAAGTAATCAGAAGCAGCGGAGTTGATGTTAAAATTTTGCATTTTTAACATGAAACATTAAACTTTTCACAAAATGGTTTTTATTTGTTTCCTTTTTAGTGTTTTTAAGACTTTTCAATATTTTATATCAAATTTGCATAATACAGAAGACAAACAGCTATAGTTCTAAAGCAAATGCAGTTAAAACACTGCTGCGTGCAAAAGTTTGCACCCCCTTAGAGCAAACTGGCATGAACTGAATTTAATTAATACTAACAAGACACAACCGAGTGTGTGCTCGATTTCTGCTCATGTTAAGATATTAATACTGAAAGCAATGAAAGGGATTTCAGTTCAAAAGTTTACACCCCCGTTTGAGTGGGATGTAAATGTTATGTTTGTTTGCAGAACTTTGAGTCTTTTCAAAATATTTTGTGCTGATTTCTGGTCATGTTTTGAATTGCGAATACACCCAGGATTTCATTTGTAACTTCTTAAAATACATATATATCATAAAAAAGGGTTAGATTTTTTTTACTCAAATAGTGTGGGGTGTGAAAACTTTGTACTCAACTATCTAGCTTTTCATACTAAACATGCTAAAATCTCTGACAACCAGCCCATAATGTTTAAAATTTGATCATAACCGATATTTTTTTTACTCTTTAAAAGGTTTATCGATACAAACAGAGACACAGCGCTATGCTAACGGCTATGCTACCTAGCTAGCATAGTGCAGTGCAGTAAAATTACCTCCTGCTGACTGGAGACCGCTGTGTTTCTGTGTGCAGAACATTTCTGAGTAAAACTCGAGCGGACACATCCTCCTCCTCCACAGAGTCCATCGAAAATTTCCCTCAAATGTTTAAAAAAGCGAATATTTTTAAAGTTTCACGTGAACACAGAGTTGAAATTCACTTTTAACGACAACAAGAGATTCAAATAACCCCAGTAATGGCGTCATCTCCCGCGCTTACATACGCTCGCGCGTGCCTCATGGGATATGTAGTTTTGCACTTCCACTTCCGGGGAATTAGCCTACACTAATGCGCTGTTAATGCGCAGGAACGTTATCCTTTTTTAAAATTACACATATTTATTTATTTTAATGTTTATTTATGTATGTATTTGTTTGTTTAAGAGGGCATTATTTGTTAACTCATGTTGTATTGTGTGGTGTAGCTATAATTTTAATAAAAACAAATTGTTTGTATGTTATTTGTCTGAATAGTATTTGCCAGGTTTTGGCCTTTATTTATAAAAATGTACTAATAGTTTCTCATAAACTTATAAACTCTAACTGTAGCTAAATTTCACGTTATAAAAATAAATAAATGGAGCAACAATTATCATACAATTACCTTTTTTCTTTTTTTTGAACAAGTGAGTGAATGTCCAAATGTTAAACATTTAAACATAATAAAAAAGTTTATAGTTAGGCAGTGATAAGCACAAAACAAACTTTTAGTATATTTATTTTTACAAAAACTTATGATTCTTCCCATACTTTTTAAATTGTTTAAATATTAGAATTTAGAGAGTAATTTTTATATATTCTTATATTTGTCTGAGTAATTAAGATTCAGTTTACTTACTTACAAAATAGCTAAATGATGACCACTTTTGGTTTTGAACGAATTTATTGTACAACTTTTAAATATTGAAATTAAAAGCTTAAATGTTAGACAGTAATTTGTTCAAAAAACAAACCTATATTTATTTTTTATGTATATTTATGATTTTGTAAATTCGGTTTAAAGTCTGCAAAGAAACAAATCCTCTCAATCTCTCTTAACTTAACAATATTTAAGAATCCAACATTCGTGAAGAGACTTCTGTATTACGTTTAGATTTTACTTTGATCCTTTTGTTAAAATTCATCGTCATTAAACTTTACTGTCAGTATCTTCATTTAGCAGTTAATATGAAGACCAACCGTTTTTTATTGAAAAATAATACCAAAAAGCGTTGTTGATCTTCATCAGCAAGAGTTATGTCTTTTCTGTATTTTGCTAAAGAATTAAAATACAATTTTATAGCGAGGAACTCTAAATCTATATTTCAGTAAGCACAGTACAGTCTGCGGTGTGCCTATTAGCGGAGAAAGGGCTCGAATATGCGCATATTGTGCGCAGACTCAACGCTCATAAACGCGGGTTCAAAAAAACAAAACAGGAAGTCGTAAGTATTGTGGGACGTGTAGTTCCGCTTTTAGGCCGCTGCATTTGATAACAGCGCACGAAGGAGATCAACAAAACAAAATCAAGTTTAACTTGTCTGAGATTGCTTGTGGAGGGAAAAAAGCGGTGCCGTCATGCCAGGCTTCACGTGCTGCGTGCCCGGATGTTATAATAACTCACACCGGGACCGCGAGCTCCGCTTCTACACCTTCCCGAAAGACCCGACTCAGCGGGAGATCTGGCTGAAGAACATCTCGCGGGCCGGAGTGAGCGGCTGCTTCAGCACCTTCCAGCCCACTACAGGACACCGCGTGTGCAGCGTGCACTTCCCCGGGGGCAGGAAGACCTACACCATCCGAGTCCCGACTCTGTTCCCGTTACGCGGAGTGAACGAGAGGAGAAGTCGGCGCGGCAGGGGCAGGAAGGTGTACGCTGCGCCTGCGCCTGCGCCCGCTGCTATTCTCACCAGCGTCGGCGCAATTCACAGTGACGCACAGGGCGAGCCCGAGTTCCTGGTGCAGATCGGACAGAACGGAGAGTACATCTCACCCGCCGCCGCCGCCGTGTCATCCTCATCCTCGTCATCAGCATCATCATCATCATCATCATTAGCAGCAGCAGCAGCGGCGGCGGACGGCTCGTGCTCAGCGCCGGCGCTAAAGTCCGAGGAGGCGGTGGAGGCGGTGGAGGTGGTGGTGGCGGCGGTGCCGGATCAGCCCGGTCCGCACCTGGCGCTGTGCGGAGAGGAGCACTCCTACTCCCTCACCAACGGCACCACCTCAGCCGAGCTCCTGAGAAAACTCAACGAGCAGCGCGACATCATCGCCCTCATGGAGGTGAAGATGAAGGAGATGAAGAACACCATCCGCCAGCTGCGCGTGAACGAAGCGCGCCTGCAGGAGGAGCTCCGCGAGCGCGACCGCGTGCTGTCCGGTATCTGCGTGGTTCGGAAGAAAGTCTGACAAAACTCGGAGTGACACAGAACAATGTTATGGAGTGTTTATTTTTATTTTATTTTTTGTTTTGTTTGAACTTTCAGTGTTTCAAAAAAACAAAACCTTAGGAGTGGCTGGTGGTGGGGGTGGTGTCAGGACAAAAGGTCCTCTCGCGATATAGCGTGACATTTTCACAACCAGGTGTTACTTTTAGACGTTTAACAAACATCCGAGTTCTGTGAAACATCTGTGACGTAAAATTATTCAGCGTTTTAATGCCCAAGAAAGTAACGTCTTCATCACGACTCATAAATATGCAGGAGAATGCAAATATGGACACGCCCCGTGTGTATTAGAGGAACATGTTTATTTAACAAGGAGGAAGGATGAGGAAAAGAAATTCACCACATCACTCATCCCTACAAAAAAGGGTACTGTACCGTACGGTACCATGCCTGATCTCAGGGTCGGGTACTGACAAGTACACTTTTTGTACCTTTAGTGTGTTTATCTGGATTTAAGGTACAAGATGTGTCGTCTTTATAGTTCCACCTTACAGCAAGGAAAAGTACAGTTAAGTACCCCTTTTCCCTCTGTGAGGTGATGGCATTACTTCTTATGTTGAACCAACTTCCATATCTTTATTTGCTTTTTCCATTTTTGACTCCATAGTGATGTCAGAGTTTTGGTGCTGATCCAATACTGATGTCATCTCTTTGAAAAATCAGTGACGTGATAACGGCGGAGATGATTTCAAACTATTAAAATCGATAGTTGGAAAAATTAATTGTTCACAGTGATTTTAAAGCCCAAGTAATGACTAAAATGGCTCTGGAACGTCTAAAGACATCATGATTGTACGGCTTATATATATATATATATATATTGTTATGCAAATTATGGACACGCCCCCGTGATCTCTTGGCATCCCTTATGATGAGCTAAGTAAGCTGGTCAGTTAGCTAATGAGTCACAGGGGTGAGATTTCATTATCGGAGTCTTGGTTTAACTGGTGATTTTGTCACTGATTTCTTTTTAACAGCGGACAAACCTGTGAGACGATAACACTGAGATTTCTCTGTACAGATTCTGTAGCCTAATAAATGAGAGAGCCGTACATTTTGTGAGTTTGTGACAAACACAGCGAGTGCAGAACAGACTGAAGCCTGCAGTAGTTTTTCTAACCTTTTATCCATTTGCTTCTCCTTCCTTTTTTCTTAGCTTGTCTCATATTTTCACAATTGCCAGCGTACATAAAATCAGCGTAGCATTCTCTCTCTCTCAGAATGTTCCATCATTACAAAGGTTTCATTATTCTGTATTTGACATACTGTTTGTCATCATATTTTGATACGAGTGGAATACTCAGTCCAAGTTTGTGGATCTTCACTCTTTGTAAAAATGAACTGAGCATTTGGAGTAAAAAAATGTAAGATTTCAAACAAATTCAAGTCTATTTTTTTGATGTAGTGATCCTGTGATATTTTCAGGCGCTTGTGTTATTCCTATTAAAATGTTTGTGTTTTTATTTTTTATTAAATTCTTGCAAATCTTTATTTTGTGCCTTTCCGACTCACAGCCTGTTTCATCAGCAATGCCCCACTGCTCATTAATATTCATAAAGCAGAGTTAGAGATGCAAATTATTCATCTATGAGTTTTATTAAGTTTTAAGTGATATACTTTTTATACTAGTTTATCAGCTTTAGAACTCAGACACAATCACAGGATAATTTTGTACATGTAAATATTTACAGCAAGAATCATCTCAAATTGTGAACTCAGATTCTTTTATCACATTTTCTGTTGATCACCTGCAAAGCATCACAGTCCCAACAGCTTATTTGCATTTAGCGATGCCCACAAAACTCCATATAAGGTAACGTGCACAGGCAGCTGGGAGCACGGAATGACTGATCAGAGTAAAGACTGAAAAACAGAAGTGGCACTTAGGAGTTACTCACGTCTCTGCCAATAAAAATTTTGAATAATATATAATAATAATAATAACTAGATGTGCATTTAATGAAGGAAATACTAGTGCTTGCAAAGAAATAGTGCTTCAAAATAGAAACGGACAGAGAGAGAGAGAGACAGAGAAGATATAAAAAAGTATATAAGTGGGGAAGTTAGATTACATAAAAAGTAGATAGATAGATAGACAGTGAGTAATTTGGTGAGTGAGTGAAAGTAATTGAATTTATGTATGACAAAGAAATTAAATAGATGGGAAAGCTAGATAAACATCAGTTAGGAATCGAAAAATCAATTCAATTCAAAGGTAGAAAAGCGAGGGATGAAAAAAAGAAAGTTGGAGTGATAGAGTGATGTAAAGAAATGGACTGTTTAGAAGTTATTACCCAGAACATGTGCAGTAACTTTGCCTGCATTCTTTTGAAAATTAATGAAATGGGAGCAGTTTGAAAAATTTCCCATTCAACATCTAAGGGAAAAAATGGAGGGATAGAGGGATAAAAAGGAGGGCTGTGAGGGGTATATCAAAAAGGAAAATAGACGAAAAGTTAGTCTCATTGGGCCAAACATGTTGCAGTTGGAACAAAGTTTCAAGCATGAAATCTCCAGGAATAGTCAGGCCTCGAAAAATGACTTGAAGTCAATGGGAGAAAAGAGAGGGATAAAAAAAAAAACAGAAAGGAGAGATAGATGGATGAAAAGACATGGACTGCTTTGAAGTGTTGTCCAGAACATGTATAGTAAGAATGGAGGCATCACTTTGAAGAGTGACTCTATGGGAGCAGTTTAAAAATTTTCCCATACCAACTCTATGGGGAAAAATGAATGGAAGTAAATGGAGAAAAAGTGAGGGATAAAAAAGAAGAAAGGAGAAGTGATAGAGGGATGAAAAGCGATAGAGTGCTTTGCAGTCTTGCCAAGAGCAGGTCTATAAAGTTTGAAGGTATTAGTTCCAAAATTGTTGAAATGGGAGCAGTTTGAAAAGTGCTCCTATTCAAAGCCTATGGGAAAAAAGAACGGAAAAAAGAAAAAAAAAAAAGAGGGATGCGAGTGGAATATTGGAAAGAAAAGTCATAGTCGCCGTACCAGGAACAGACCCTACGAAAAAAAGTTGGAATGAAGTTTCCACGTTAAGCAGAAATTACGTTACAAATCCTGGAAGAAGAAGAAGAAAAAGTAAAAGGAGAACGGAAAAGGAGCAGTGCTTTTTTATAAGCGAGCGCTAAATCCTCCGTCAGCTGAGGCGTTTGTTTACGTCTTACATCTCTGCGCAGACAGACCGGCCGGTTCCCCGTTTATACGCCGCCGTTACTTTCTGAACAGTAACTGAAAGATCTGTTTTATTAATTAGTTTATTAATTTATGGGTGTGTGTCGGCTCGCGTACTTTCTTTATCTAATGCCAGTTAAATAAAGTGAGAGGTTTTCACTGAATGTCCTGGATGGAGCTCTTAGTTCCTGACCGAGTGAACAAGAGGATGAGGTTCTGATCCGGACTCCAAAGCTCTTCTACAGTGGCTCTTCATGAGGGCTTCTGCTAAACACTATAAACAGTTTAAACTCCACAGATTATTCCATATATAAAGAGCAGGAATCCATGCAGATTATATGATCTAAAGTTGATCGTGTAGAAGTTTACATGAGTTAGTAAATGTGTAAGTGTGCAAATTTACAAACACTTACACATACAATATAAACATTTTTTGAATTTATGAGATTTCTTGTGTAAACACTCATACAAAAGATTTATGAATAAGTCTGTTCGTATGCAGCTCGCTAAATCAGGCCTGTTACACAAACAAACCTCTCACATGATGATGTGTAAAAATAGTTTTTCACATGCACAAGCTACAGATTTTCTTTGTGTTACTGAGACTCTATAGTCTAAAAAGCGTCTAAATACTAAAAGTATTATAATAAGAATGGTCATTAAATAATACATAAAGATGTTAAATTTGCATGACTTGTCCCTGGTGCAGTGCAGAAGAGTTTTGAAAAATCAGAAGTTTTATTTCTTTTTTCTTTGAAAGATTAGATGTTTCTGACCATAAATAAATGATGGACATATTGATAACTCTTTCAATGACTGAAAACCTTAAAACATTTCTTATCAAGTTAGTATACAAATGAAAAAGAAAAACATCCCTTGATTACATTCACCCTTTTTGTTCTATTATAATCATAAATAACTCAAAATTATCCAGTTAGGTTCAGTGCCGTATTAAAGGCGGAGTCTTTTGATGTCCTCACTGCGAAAGTCCACTCTGAGTGCCAGGACCTGTCGTACCTCAGCCGGAGTCAGACGCCACGTCAGAGGCCCCGAGTTCGGCCCCCAGTAATCCAGGATCTCCGACACCTGAAACCAGACAAAGGGAACAAAATCTTAGATCATCTGTTTACATTTGGACATTATGAGCCAATTTGCATAGAAACACGTGAAGAAATTCTAATCCAGATTTTAAAAAACTACACAATTGCTGATTTTTTGCAGATACGAACCCTCTCCAGGTTGAGGACGGTGGCAATCTGAGTGAGGCGAGCAAACTTATCCCGAATCGTCCACGATGTGACGGAGGAGAGATACGCAACCAGCGAACGCAGCTCCTTATCAAACTGCAGACCACCTAACTGTGTGAGAGAGAGAGGGGGAGAGAGAGAGAGAGAGAGAGAGAGAGAGCGTGAGGGAGAGGGGGAGAAAGAGAGAGACAAAGAGAGAAACAGAGAGAGAGAGAGAGAAAGGGAGAGAGAGAGAGGTGGAGAGGGGGAGAGAGAGAGAGTGAAGGAGAGAGAGAGAGAGAGAGAGTGAGGGGCAGAGAGAGACAGAGAGAGATAGAGAGAGAGATAGAATTAAAGATGAACAGACAGAAAAAAGGTAGAAAGACATACAGAGATAGAAGGAGAGAGATAGACAGAGAGACACCGATAGGGAGACAGAATGAGAAAAACAGAATCAAAGTAAAGATTAAATGAGGATGTTTTATTTAGGAAACATGTTTGTCCTTGATTCCTCCAGTCCTCAGAGGGAGGAGCTAAGAAGTGAGAAGACGCCCCCCTGAGGCGAGTCAGTGAATTGCAGTGACTCTCACCCTGCTGAAGGTGCATTTAAAGATGGTCTTCTCCAGCTCCATGGCGATCAGGCTGGTCATCAGGCTGGTCAGTGTGTCGTAGATGACAGGAGACAATCCAGCCTGAGGGGACACACACACACACACACGCACACGCACACCCGCTCAGACATCACGTCTCGGTGAACCTCCACACTGAACACCGGAGTGTGATTTGCTTTACCTTAAACTCAGCCATGAGCTGCTCCAGCTGCACAATCAGCTGCTGAACCCACGGATCGTTTGCCTCGTACTCACTGAAGTCCTCCTGAAATGAAAAAAACAATTCTGATTGGTCAGAAGGTGTTGATTAGTTTTTTACAATAGCAGCATTGACAGAAGTGCAGCTGCATATCACAGCTTTATATACATTAATGTGCCTGTTCTAAAACATTATTGTTTCTATGGTAACAGCTCTCCAGAGTGTCTCCAGTGTCGGTGATTTGTAATAGTCAGAGGTAAAGTTTTCTGACATCTTCAGAACAAAGGAGTTTACATTTCTTTGCGGTTTCTCTGCAACAAAGCAGGACAAACTGTCCTACTGTCTCAGTAACGTCAAGAGAGAGAATAATGAGAGGCTGCTGAGAGAGCTGTTTATAGCTGCTATAACGTACGTGAGAACAGGAACTGACTTGTTTCACCAACCTTGCACAACATTAAATGCATCTATACTTAGATAAATGTATGTCTTTAGCAGGCATGTAAAGATTCACTCAATTCACGATTAGATTTTTCCACGACCTCAGTCCACAACCTCATTTCCGCGGTCTCAGTTCAATGACAGACTTTGTGGTTGTGACATTGGACCTGCGGCCTTGTGTCTTGGACACTCGGGTGAAGAGAGGGGCGGAGTGGTCAACTGATCACCACCTGGTGGTAAGTAAGCTTCGATGGTGGGGGAGGATGCCGGTTAGGTATGGTAGACCCAAACGTGTTGTGAGGGTCCACTGGGAACGTCTGGCAAAGTCATCTGTCAGAAGTAGCTTTAACTCCCACCTCAGGCAGAACTTCAACCACGTCCCGAGGGAGTTGGGGGACATTGAGTCCGAGTGGGCCATGTTCCATGCCTCCATTGTTGAGGCGGCTAACTGGAGCTGTGGTCGTAAGGTGGTTGGTGCCTGTCGTAGCGGCAATCCTCGAACCCGTTGGTGGACACCAGGGGTGAGGGATGCCATCAAGCTGAAGGAGTACTACAGAACCCTTTTGTCCTGTGGGACTTTGGAGGCAGCTAATTGGTGCCGGCAGGCCAAGCGGAATGTGGCGTCGGTGGTTGTCGAGGCAAAAACTTGGGCGTGGGAGGAGTTTGGGGAGGCCATGGAGAATGACTTACGGACGCTTCGAGGAGATTCTGGTCCACCATCATGCGTCTCAGGAGGGGGAAGCAGTGCAGTGTCAACACAGTATATGGTGGAGATGGTGCGCTGCTGACTTCGACTTGGGACGTTGTGGG
Source organism: Notoglanidium macrostoma (assembly GCA_030068235.1). NCBI lineage: Eukaryota > Metazoa > Chordata > Actinopteri > Siluriformes > Auchenoglanididae > Notoglanidium > Notoglanidium macrostoma. The sequence goes on from JAQQZR010000007.1 coordinate 23,330,217, forward strand.
TCAGTGGGGAGAGTACTTCGAAGACCTCCTCAATCCCATTAACATGTCTTCCAATGAGGAAGCAGAGCCTGTGGACTCGGAGGTGGG
>JAQQZR010000007.1:23338027-23358177 GCA_030068235.1 Notoglanidium macrostoma
TCTCTCTCTCTCTCTCACACACACACACACACACACACACACACACACACACACACACACACACACACACACCCACACACACACACACAATTAGGAGCAGTTTAGAGTCACCTAAACACTTACAATTGTGTCTTTTTTTGAGGAGGGAGGAAACCAGAGAAGAACCCTTCATGAACACCGTGGAGAACACACAAAACTCGTCACAGACAGTAACTGAAGCTCAGAATCAAACTGGAAAACCTGAACATGTTCATTTTAATTATTAGGCTCCTCAATATTTTCAGGTCAGCACAGTGATATAGCTACTACCTTTGTAGCCTCTGTGTGTGTATGTGTGTGTGTGTGTGTGTGTGTGTGTGTGTGTGTGTGTGTGTGTGTGTGTGTGGGAGATAACAGCAAGACAGGGAGTGTGATAAATGAAAATATTTACAGCAAAGTGAAATGTCCTCAATTAAAAAGTTAAAAGATTAATTTGTTTATAATACAGCCAACTGAGTTTGAGGATAAAAAAAACTTTAAGACTATACTGGATGACATGCACACTCAAAAAACACATTTTTATTTTTACACATTGATAAAATTTTCAAAGATGCGTTTTTCCCTTTATGTAAAATATTCCCGACAAAGGACAGTGCAGAACATCTGACAAATTTATAATTTGTCCATCTTCTGGCTTTTATTGTCATCTAACCAGACGTACAAACAATCAAACACACAAGACAGCGTCTGCCTCGTTTCGCTGACTGACTTACAGTAATCACTCAATCTTAAATAAATAGTTTTATATACACGTGCCTTGTGGAGTGACAAAGAGAGCTAACAAACATACAGACACACACACACACAAACACAGAGCTCGGAAAAAGACAAACATCTGAATTTAGCCCTTTTTTGTTTTATATAAATAATATACATTATGTGCATGTGTGTGTGTGTGTGTGCACGTTTGCATGCATGTGTATGGACTCCAGCATTGAATAAGCACTTAAACATTTAGACATAAGGCTGTTCCACACATTTCAGGAACATGAACAGCACAAACTTCCTCGTGCTGTCAAAAATCCTACATGGAGAATCAGAATCCCACCAGGAAGGAAATATCTGTAAATGTGAGAGTTTATTCCAAATGTTAGCGGTGAAATGGACGAAAGCGAATACAGCAATGTGTGTAAGATTAAAAATTAGAATCAGTCATGGATGTTTGACTGATGAAAATGTCTGTGGACTACTCAGGACTGAAATAATCAAATATATGTTTCAAGTCATTAAACTGATGCTTCCACAACTGGAGCTTGTCACTCTGTGAAATATTAAACATAAGCATAGTGAAATAATCAACATTTAGAGTTAAACTCCACCCTGAAACACATGAAATGTGGTAATAATGAAACGTTGTTGGTGTGTTTCGTGTTTCTGGCGTTTTGTTGGTTGGTGCGGTATTGAAATTTCTGTGAGAAGTTAGTGGATGTGTGTTGCTCTGATGTCACGGGGACGTGGTTCTTGTTATTGTTATTGCTTGTGCAACTACAGTGGAGTGAAATAGGAAAAAAATCTGAATGATCTCAAATATAAGTGATAACGGTCAGGGTTCAAAGTCATATTCATGAGAAATCCATAGTAGGCGTAGTGGAGACTTTATAGGAAACACTGAACTCAGTGTCCCAAAATGCAACACAGCTATACAACACAGCTATAAGACCCGGCTCAGCTAGTTAGTGATGTACGAGGTGATGAGCGGTGGCGATGGTGTTGATGGCTGATCTGTTTGAGTAGAGGGTTCAGGTAAGGAGGTGAGAGAGCTGGACAGAGTAAAGAACTAAAGTGCCGCTGCATCGGTGCTTTTAAAGCTAAATCTCAATGCACCACTATCAGCGGGAAGTCGAGAGGCATTGTGGGTAATATAGGAATCTGTAACTTAAAATGAAAGTAGTCCAACATCTCAATAAATACAGTATTTATGTGTAAATGGTGGGGTTCAAGGTGGAGTTTTCCTTTAAGTGTGTTCCAAATCCATTCATGTTGTGCTTGTTTGATTAACTTAATACAGAAATCCAATCTAGTGTGTAACTGGAATCCTCATCTTCCCACAAGTTCTGTATCAGTGAACGGATTAGGACAAATCTCACTGCTATGACCCTCAGAAGATCATTTCAACAGATCTCCTTCAAAAAGTCATCAGCTTCATTACTGCATTACCGAGCAGTCACAGGAAATACAAGAACGCAATGCATTCTAGAGAAAAAGGTGTGAATTCATCTCATAATGATGAAAAGAAAAAGAAAAGGACAAGTGGTGTGTTCCAGAGCTCCAAGTGTCCCAAGCACCCTGGTGAACATCTGCCACCTCCTCTAATTATATCTCAAGTAAATCTCACACACCATTTTAAAGTTGGAATGGAAGCCTACTCTAGTTCTGCATGTTCTTCTAGTTATCCTCGGGAGTAAACAACGTGATCTACACTAAACGCAGCCCTGCTCCTAATCTCAAAACTGTTCCACAGTCAAAGAGGACATGCACCAACGACACACAGAGACAGAGACAGAGATACTGATCATTGTGCATGTGATAGAGAGAGATACAGTGGTGTTCTAACCCTAAAGCAACTCCCCCTTTTCCGAGGGTCAACAAAATTTTATAAATGTGCGCCGCTATTGTTTTGTTGGGAAAAAAAAAGATCCAATCCAAATGTTCTGTAGATGACGCTTAACAGCGCATTCCCTCTCAGGACGTGTCTCCAGCCACTGGGGCTGACTCAGGCATAGCAGAAATGCCCCAGTGCAGGGAAAGCAAACGTGAAGAGGGCAGAGGACAGTGGAGAGGAAGGTCCAGGCCTGAAACCTGAAGGTGAGTCCGTGAAGCTCCTCGTCGGCCGGGTTAAGTGGAGAAGTGTGCTGGATGTTTATGAAGCTCTGTGGAGAACAGGTCTGATTCAGCTCCTGACTGAGACGCTGTGAACATCTCACCTACACACAGACATCACAGGGTTTAGGAGGCATGGCTAATGGAAGAAATAATTTATAGTAATGGTGGGGTGGGGGGGTTACAACAGTTAGCGATAGACGAAACGTGTAGAGATCAGTTAAGCAAAATTACAAAGGTGACGTGTTTTTTTAAATGCTATAATTATGATGTTTTGCTCTTGGGCCCTCTGTCTGGGTTATGGAATTAATGTATAAAAGGTGCTATATGAATAAACTTTATTAATAATATACCTATTTACAAACAGAAAGGATTTCAGTTGATTTAATTTAATTGATGCTAATTTAGGAGAAATAATGATAAGTGCTGGATGGAATCATCATAACTAAATGAAACTAAATACACCAGCATTAATAATTAAATGATTTCACTTACTTTGTTACTTCCAGTTACTTTAATGTTGCTGATTTTCTGGTTCTTTGTTACTTCATTGATATCGTTACTTAGTTAATGACTCTGTTTTTTTAACATTACTGTTTGTTATTTTGTTAAGCATCGCTGATGCATTGTTGATATTGCTACTTTGAATATGTTCACATTACCAGGATGAAGTGACTCAAATCTGATTTTTTGCCTTAATGGGATCTTTTCCGGGCTGTGTGGACACAGAAATCCAATCTTTTCAAATCAGATTTGAGTCACTGTCATATGTGGTCTTAGATCAGATACATATCTGATTCTTGGCCATGTGAAATTAATGTGATCGCTCAGATTGGAATTCATGTGGCTTTGGTCGTCATCGGCCAGCACCAAAACAACAGTGTAGGAGAGCTACAGCTGCCCAACTGTTCAAGAACAAAATGTGTTGCATACATTAGCTACTAGCGTCCATTTATATTACCATCCGTTGTCTCACAAATAAATTTTTTGTTGGTGACGCAGATGACTCTTTCAAAAATCAGTGTGTGTTTGTGCGACGTTTCAGAGGACAGATGCGTTCACATTACAGTTAGATACAGATCACTGTAATTATGATGTGAACCATCAAAATAGGCAAATCCAATGTGAGCAAAAAATCTGAATTTAACAACGAGGCTTGTAATGTGAACGCAGCCTTTGTTAACGTCACTATTACTGTAGCTGTTACTTTGACACACTGTATCTTACTTCGATAAGTATCACTGATACTTTGTTACTCCATTGATATTTTTATTTTGTTACATTTTTTTTGTGATATTGATACTTTGTTCCTGATACTTTTTCTAGTTTGTTACTTTAAGTTGTTACTTTAACACAACTGTTTGTTACTTTGTTAAATGCTACTGATGCTTCATTAGTTTGTTAATATTGTTACTTTGGTAACGTTGCTGATACTGTTACTTTACTTTACTTTAGTATTGAGTTACATCGTTAACGCTGCTGTTACATTAACATTGCTGTTTGTTACTTTGCTATTTGTTATTGTTGCTTTGTTAATAGTATTACTTTGTTAACATTGCTAATACTTTGTTATTTTAATTGTTACTTTAACATTACTGTTTGTTACTTTATTAACATCACTGAAACTTTAATTTGCTGACACTTTGTTACTGCTTACAGGACTTACACAATATTAATGTTGAAGTTCTTGGTCTATTAAAGTTAAATAATATAATGTTAGTTGAGGGAACCTTAATATAAAAGTCTAATATCTTTGTAAATTGAAATAAAAAGGGAAGAAAGTCAGCAGTCAGCTTGGATTCATTTCTATAAATATGTGTAGAAATGTTTTGATATCATACTTAGGCTGTATCACCCATCCCACATGTATAACTTTCTATATTTTAGTAGAGATATTCTTTTTCTTACCGTTACTCGAGTCCATGGCCCCCTGTGATCCTGTGATGTGGTGCCAGAAGGCACTGCGGGGCAGGATGGCTGTAGGTGTGCAGGGGTAGGAGTCTGGGTCTGAGCCTTTAGATAACAGCTAACACATCAGAGCACGAGAACAGATCAGTTTGTATGGAATGGAATTGTTTTGAGCAGATTTAACACATATAGTGAATATAAAAAGTTTAAATAAAAAGTTACCGTTAATATGGTGGGTTTGGTGACATAAAAAAAAAAAAGAAACTAAGATAAATCGTCAGAAATTTATCCACCCTCAATGTGAAATTACAATGTATGAAAAACACTCAAACATTTTAGGGAAAAATAGGAAAAATAAAAAAGTTACAATAACCTGGTTGCATAAGTATGCACACCCTTAAACTAACACTGTGTTGAAGCACCTTTTGACTTTATTTTACCACTCAGTCTGTTTGGGTGAGCGTCTATCAGCATGGCACATCTTGACTTAGCAACATTCTCCCACTCTTTCTTTCAAAAACATTCTTGCACAGCCTGCCTCAGGTCACCCCACAGATTTGTAGTTGGACTCAGGTCTGGGCTCTGGCTCGGCTGTTCAAAAACACTGACCTTCTTTTGGTGAAGCCGTTCCTTTGTTGATCTGGATGTGTGCTTTGGGTCATTATTGTGCTGAAAGGTGAAATTCCTTTTTATCTTCAGCTCACTAGAAGACACCTGCATGTTTTGCACTAAAACCCAGTGGTATTAGTAGCTTTTCATGTCTCCCTCCACCTTGATAAAAGCCCCAGGTCTGGCAGAAGAAAAGCAGCCCTAAAGCACGATGCTGCCACCACCACACTTCACCTTGGGGATGGTGTTCTGTGGTGATGTGTTGTTTTTCTCTTTGCTAAACAACTCTACAAATATTATAATTGCTGGTGATTTTAACAACGTTTGAGATCCAATAATTGATCGCTCACACATCTCAGCTACTATGCGCACATGGCACTCAACTGAAATAATAAAACAGTACATGACCTACTATGGACTTGGTGATGGTTACAAAAAATCAAAATCTCTAAGCTAAAGAATCCTCCTATTTTTCTCCGGTCAAGCTGTCGATTTTATCTTTTCTTAACTAGTAACTCAATTAGCTAAAACATTTTACAAACTACAACACATCCAATCATAATCAGTGATCATGCCCCTGTATCCTTGACTATTAATATACAGCCTTCCCCTAAACACTCTAGTAGATGGTGTCTCAATACATCATTGCTTGACGATACCAATTAAATATGAGTGGACATCTTTTATGGAAATGAACGACTGTCCAGAAATCTCAGCTTCATTGTTATGGGAAACCGGCAAAACTGTAATTAGAGGAAAAATCATCTCATACTCAGCATACAAGAAAAAGCAGCAACAGAACGTAGAGAACAACCTAGAAAAGAAACAAATTCTTATCAGACAAACACTCAAGCAATCCTGAAGAAGAAATCATAAATGAAATAAATAATATCAAAGCACAATTGGAAGAAATATTACCTAAAAGAACCTAATTCTTAATAAAAACAACTCAAATATGAACACCTCGACTATAGTAACAAAGTAAGCAGATACCTGGCAAATCAATTACAGTTTAAAAAAAGACAAGGATTACATCAATACAAAATCCAGCAGGTAAAATAACACAGAATCCACATGAAATCAATGATATTTTTTAGAAATTATTATAATAAGCTTTACACCACTGACTTTAGCACACATCAGTCAGACCTACCCTCATTACCCCAAGAAGTATCGGATACAATCGATTTTCCATTCACTCCAAACGAACTCAAAAAAGCTCTCAGTCAAATGCAGAATAACAAATCACCTGGTCCTGATGGGTTTCCTGCTGAGTTTTATAAACATTTCTGGGATATCCTTTCACCATTATTCCACAGAGTAGTAAATGAAATCAAGAATACTTCAAAGATACCCACACACATGAATATAGCAAGCGTATCATTAATTCTAAAACCTAATAAAGACCCCACTGACCTATCGAAGCATAGATCCTACTAACTAACAAAGCTATCATCCTCTCTCATTCATCAACTCAGACCTAAACATCATCACAAAAGCCTTAGCCTTCAGAACTGAAACATTGCTAATACACCCAGATCAGAAAGGATTCATTAAAAACAGACATGCATCTGACAATATGTGAAGATTATTCAATCTAATCAACCTCCCACAGCAGAAACTCTCCAAGACAGTAATTATTTCATTAGACATTGAAAAAAGCATTTGATAAAGTTAATTGGTTGTTTTTGGAGATTCATTCATTCATTGAATTAAAATATTATAGACTTCACACAAAGCTACAATAATCACAAATGGAATCATTTCCTAAAGCTTCACACTTTGCCAGGGAACCAGACCAGGATGTCTGTCTCACCATCCATATTCACCATCTTCATTAAAGCTTCAGCAGCAGCTATAGGACAAAATGAAAAAAAAAAAATCACAGGAATCCAAACAACAAACTCTCAACATAAAGTCAGCTTATATGCAGATGATATATTATTATATCTACAGAAACCCCACTCTTCTCTACAAGAAACTCTTACTGTAGTCAACAATTTCTCTCTTTTATCTAACTATACAATCAACTGGTACAAATTGACTCTACTCCCATTAAGTGATGATGCTTGGGATCCTACAGCTCAAAATTCCTCTTTCACATTCTGTATCAGCAACATCAAGTACTTAGGCAACAATATTTCCCCCATGTTGTCAGAGGTCAAATCACCAGTGAAAAAATGAAAGTTTTTACATTCCATTACAAGAAATCTCTTGACAGCATGATCACACAGTGTTATTGGAAAAACAAAACAGCAAAAATCAAACTATCAACACTATAGAAGAAAAAAGTCCCATGGTGGTTTAGAAGCACCAAAAGGTTTACTTTACTTCATAGCCAGCCAGTTACGCCTCCCAGTCACATACACTTTAACCTCTAACAACTCATGGATAGAACTGGAACAAACACAATTCCAGGAGATCTCAGTGTCAGACATACTGTGTTTAAATACAACTATTCTGTGGTGGACTGGCGACCTGCCCAGGGTGTACCCCGCCTCTCGCCCGAAGATGCTGGGATTGGCTCCAGCTTCCCCACGACCCAGATGGATAAAGCGGTATAGATAATGGATGGAAATACAACTATTAAACAATGCTTTAAAAATTCTGTCATCTCAACAACTCTGTCAGCCTGGTGGAAATCTACATACCATAAAAAAACTGACTACCAAACTTTATAGACTTCTGAGGAGCTCAGTTTAACAGTACCCACAACAAAAAGGGAAAATGATTTAGAAATTTCCACTAATTCTGATTTCTGGACACAAATATTTAAAAATATTTTCTTCTCCTCCACCAAAACAAACCTTCAACTAATTCAGTACAAAGTTCCCACAGAACCCACATAAATCAGAGTAAAATGTTCAAGATGGGCCTAGCCGACACAGACATGTGTTCCCAATGTTCCCAGACCAGTGGAGATGATTACTTTCATGCTGTGTGGACTTGCCACCCAATTCACACATTTTGGACAGCAGTAGCTCAGACACTATCATCTACACTGAGCTGTAGGATCCCTTTATCTCCATCTCTACGCTTGCTTGGTGATACAACACAGATTCCTCATCCTAGTAAACATAAAATTCCTTTATTAATCTTTCTAACTATTGGCAAGAAAACTGTTCTACTCATGCTGGAAATCCAAATACATTTCACTTGAAAAACAAACTGCATCACACAAGAAAAATATACCAATTTTTACTGAAATCTGGAATCAATTTACAGCAGTACTCCAACCATGACAGGGCTACTCAAGCACACACGCAGGCATCGATATATATATATATATATATATATATATATATATATATATATATATATGTGTATGTGTATATACATTAGTTCGTATAATGTACATGCATGTGTGAATGTGTGTGTATGTATGTGTGTATATATATATATATACACACAGCGTGGTGCAAAAGTCTTGACCCCCCACATTAACAATCACACATGTAAATACAGTCTATAACACAGAGAGTTTATATAATTCTAACAAGCTTTAGAGCCAGTATTTGGTTTGAGCAGCGTTACTTTTCAACACAATCTGAACTCTCTTAGGCAAGCTCTCCTTGTAATTTCTTTAAGAAGTCTTCAAGAATAGTTCTCCAGGCTTCTTGAAGGATGTTCCAAAGCTCTTCTGTCGACGTCGGTGACATTTTGTTCTGTTCTCTGTGGAGATGATCCCACACTGCTTTAGTAATGTTGAGACCGGGTTTTGCGGAGGCCGATCCATGACTGATAGAGTTCCATCGTGGTTTTTCTATCAAGGTATGCAGGAAGCCTGGAGAACTGTTCCTCAAGACTACATTATAAAATCTAAGAAAGTCTGGTTCTTTGGAAACAAAATATGAAGAAATGAGGGGCAGCTCAAGACTTTTGAACACTATTGTATATATATATATATATATATGTGTGTGTGTGTGTGTGTGTGTGTATGCATATCGACCTCACACTTCTTCTATTCTTAATAATAAATAAAAATCCTCTAATCCCTCTGTTAATCTACATAATTTATGAACCTTGTAATTCTTGTAAAAACATTTTCTAGCTAGTTTCTCGCTATCCACTTAATGTCAGTTTGTCATAATGTGGATCAAAAACATAGCAATTTCCATCTATAACAATCACAGTTTTAACCAGGCTGATGCTGATATCTAAGAATGCACAGCTCAGATCTGCACTGCCTCCCATGCAGCAGCCTGTCCTGGCTGGTCATTGAGCTGCTGGAGAGGTGGCCTGGGGTAAACAGTGTGGGATGGGCAGGGGTGATGCTGCGAGCTGGGGCCTGGATCTACCAACGCGCGTGCCACCCTGTCGGCCCCTCAGGGCTGCTGGCTACGGTGGGGTGTGCCCAGTGGTGGTTGTCGTATCCGCATCGGAGTCTGCCTGCTTTGTTCGGTGACTGGGGGGGTGGTGGGGTGGTCATGCTGGTTTGCCAGAAGCAACCTTGGTAGCATCACCTAAACTAGACTTGCGGAGTAGACACATGGACATCACTCATCTCCCACTGTGCCATAGAAACTTAAATGCTGATGTTTATCATTTGATTCTGAGAATTAAAACTGAATCAGAACATTTGAACATGAAACAGTTGAGGGGATCCACAGGAAAGTATCAATCCTGAAATTTACCACACCAAAAGTACAACGACTCAACGCAGGACTCAGCAGACACATGGATGCCCTCTGAACACTGCAGCCTGAACATCGCTCAGTCATTGCTCACGCTTCACATTTATCAATCATTTATATCATTGTATGAGAATTGTTTTCTTTTTGTTTTCTTTTGTTTGTTGTTTTCTTTTCTTATCTTTCTTGGATTTTCTTGTCATTCTATTGTTTGTACTTTTATCTTGTCTTTCATAAAAATAACAATAATTATTAAAAAAAAAAGAAGATGTAAAGAAAACCTATAGAAGCAGCTGATCTTTATTTGGGGTTAATCAGAATAATTTCACTGCTGACTGTGGTATGATAATTACTTTTGAACATGAGATTGGTTCATTCTGTACACAGCTACATATGCAATTATAAAAGGGTACTAATGCATACTAATGCAACCAGGTTATTGTAACTTTTTTATTTTTACTATTTTCATCTAAAATGTTTGAGTGTTTTTCTCTTTCACATGAGGATGACACATGACTTTTTTGAGGATCAAAAAAGTTTCTTTATCTTAGTTTCATTTTTTTTACTTCACAAAAACCTGCCATTTTAACAAAGAGGTGCAAAATTTTTATATCCCCTGTATTAATGTTTGGAAACACACGTGATGAACTCTGCTCACCCTGCTGTTCTTCTCCATCTCCATGAGGACCTTCTTGTGCTGCTCGGCGATGGCCAGTGTGGAAGAGTGAACCCTTTGGTAGATCTGCTCACCTTCTCGCGTCTGGAATGTGTACAGACCTTCACCACTGTCACACATTCTAACACACACACACACACACACACACACACACACACACACACACACACACACACACACACACAATCAAAACGTGTTCTTAGATTTTAGGTTAGCATTGCCATCCTTGTTCTACACTACCAGTCCCAAATTTTTTAATTAATTTTTTTTTTTTGATATAGGCTTTATTTTATGGTGTCTCCATTATTGAGTCAATACAAAAACATTTTGGATTTCCAAACATTAGTTTTCCAGCACAATATTAAATGTTACGGAAAAATTCAATGTTTTTTTAAGCGAAGGGTCGTCACAACATTTTAATTTTATTTTATTTTAATGCTGCCTTTGATTCAGGTATTACTGTTTACTGCTCTTTATTTATTTTAAATGTATAAACATTTTATTTCATTATAAGGAAATGAGCTGGTAAGTTTTACAGAACATCTTGCAGAAACAGATGCAGTTCTTCTGGAGACTTTGATTATCGCACTTTTTACTCAAAGCTAAGCAAGTTTCATTGTGTTCGGTAGGTCTCTTACGTAATATGCTTCTTTCTTTACTGATATACAAATATTTTACTGTAACATTTAATTTTGTGCTGGAAAACTTAAACTTGGAAATCTAAAATTCTTTTCTACTGACTTGATAAGTCATAAAATAAAAATCTATAACAGAGTTTGTATTTTCAATCATGAACGTGAGAGACGGAAGTTATTTGGTTTAAAGGGAATTATATTACGTTCTCTACTGAAAGGTAATGAACCTGATGGCCACCAGGGGGCAGCACTCCACTGCACATCATTCTGACTTCTACTCTGTCTTATCTTTGTCCTTTCAGGGGCATCCTGCAGGCATTACAAATCTTCCTTTATTATTTGATCAAAGTGGCAGGAGGAGATAAAAACGCCACACTCTTCACTGAATTTCCTTTTAATCTATTCATTCAATCTCTTTATGAGGTCCTAAGTTCGGTAGAGAGCGCTCAACTCATACAAATCTGCTGGCCTGGTCAGCATCATGCACTTACGCTCTGATACAGTGAATAAGATGTGATACTGTTTTTTTCCTGAAAAAAAACATTGACAAATATGTAGCTAATAAGACGAGCCATGATCATGTGAACTGGACTCATGGCAGGAAGAAAACTATTCCTATACACCTTTAACAATCTCCAGACAGTCACAGAACAGAGTTCTGATGTTTAATGCAACCTGCTATATTTACGTAAGGAATTAAACATGACAAGGCATACGGAAAACGTGTACTACTGTCAGAGTTGCTGTAATAGAAAATTAATCAACACCTTCTGACCAATCAGAATCGAGAATTCAACAGAGATACAGTCCTTTAAAACCTTTTACTGTATGTCTGAAAGAACCCACCACCTCAGAAGGTTCCTCTTTATAACTCCGCCTGGTTCTCTCTCGTGGTGCGTACCTGCCGGCCTCGAAGGTGAAGCGGGTGGCGTCGCGGCCATAGCGGCGCAGCGAGCAGAGCGGCCATGTGACCAGCTTTGTGCGAGGATTATGGATGTCCCATAAGTAGATGTTCTCGTGAGTTATCTGCATCATGCACTCTCCGTAGATGTCCAGGTTGGGACACGGCAGCAGGAACACGTTAAAGCGTTCTGAAAATGCCAAAATAAGAACGTGTAAAATTTCAGCCAAGGTTTTTCTCTCTGCATCTCGCACTGTATCTGTAGCGTGTATGTGCGAGCACCGCAGACCAAAATAAAGAACAAAAACACTACAAATTCATTTATAATGGCAGTGTAAAGGCAGATGTTGACCTTTTTACTATTTTTGTCTTCACGCTTTCATGAACCCGTCATTCAAAGGTGTTTGTATGCAAATGAAACTGTAAATGTGTCAAAACTCTGCTTTTTTAGAGGCGTGTGGACAAAACCTTCAGGAATGTGGAACATAAACATAACTACTTTTTACTGTTGGAAAGTTGGATCTGAACACCAATATTGGTCCTGTGGAGCAGAACGTTTGACTGGCAGTGTATTCCCAACGCACAAATCGCAACTTAAAATAAACCTGGACTGACCCGTGTGCTCACACTGAACTCCAGCTGCCAGCAGGTCCGGCTCTCCTAAACTGATGTCGTTCAGCCGTGTACCCAAACACTCAATGGTCAGAGTCTTAAACCACTCCTCAGCCTCCAGCTCTGTAGGACAGGATGCACACAGAAATCATGAATAAAAAAATGGATTTGGGAATGTCGCCATCTCTGGTAGAAATGTGTTATTGCGAGCTCTTCGTGCAAGAAAGAAACTCAGGGCTGCCTCTTAAACCATATACAGTGTACTAAGTTGTATGACCACAATACTGAATTTGTAGTTAAGCATGTTATGTTACAGTCATGTTGTCAGTAATCCAGCTAGCTATAATACAACAAAACAATCACCTGGTTTTTCTGAGTATTTTATTTTCAGTGTGTTTTTTGTATTCTTTTTGCTAACCCAGCTACCACCGACTGTGTGTGAAGCTGGATTACTTTCTCAGTTAGATGTGAAGATGTAGGACGTATCTAGGCTACCATATGATGTGTGTGTGTGTGTGTGTGTGCGCGTGTGTGAGTGTGTGTGTGAGTGTGCACGTGTGTGAGTGTGCGCGTGTGTGTGTGTGTGAGTGAAAGTCTCTCTAGTCTCTTGAGCCAAGACTGTGAGTTACTGTTACAGGATTGTCAGAGCAACTCACTTCAGCTCAGGAACATCACATTATACAGGACGCAGACAGATAATTCAACAAAAAAATGTGTGGATGGATGAGTTTAGTCATAACACTCATACTCCCAGATGTTTTACCTGACTCGCAGGTGAACGTGCGGGACGTGTCATCAGTGAAAACGATGGCCACGGCCTGGCGCTTGGTGTCACGTGGCAGTCTCGTCACATTTTTAACGTTACTGATCTCTGTCACCTGTGGACATGTAGTACATGCAAATAAAGGTGCCACATTATCCCATGTTCCATAAGTTGACACAGTTCCCTCAGGTCATAATGAAATGTCTGTGACATGCTCCGATCAAAATCCCACAAGGCTAAAGCACCACAGCTCCTTCTCTCCCTGTCTAAACGGCCCTGTTCAGAACGTCCACTTTGAGCGCCCGTTCCATCAGATGATAATGAACCACTGCTCACCCCTCCTCCCTCTTCTGCCAGCCAATCAGGTAACACTTCTCTCATGAATATTTATGACTTTTCCCTGCTTCTCAAACCATGAGCAGAGATACTCAGAAGGCGGGTAAAATTCTAATGAGCTCCCCTTGTGACATAGAAAGAGGAGCCAAATCTGAACGGCTTGTTGAAGCACATGCTTTCTGAAACATTAAGTTGAGTTGTGTTGCTCGCTCCCAGTGACATTGCAGATCTTAACATTCTTCTATACAGACTAGAAAATGTTGTCACAGGCGAGTTACAGGAACATCTCCTTCTTGGTGTAAGTCTAATCCGAATAGAAAACAAGGCACTGTCTGAGCCACACTGATATTTTCCTTCCCTACACATGCTCCTATCTACTCTAGGTAAAATTATATCAACTTTACATATTTTCTGCTTATTGAAGATGTTGGCTGTATTTTCCTGAACTTTATTGAAAATGGTGATAATCGGATCACATAACAATAAGTGAAAAGAGAAACAGAAACAGATCAAGACGGATCATTTTTAACATTTTCTTAACCACGCACCTGCACGCATCCTGCCCTCAAATACAATCCAGATTTTTAATCACTGATTCAGATTTCTGTTCACTTTCTGACACTGGACATCGGGAAGTTTTTGTGTTTACCTTGGGACAGGCTCTGAGGTAGGCAGATTTCTCATCGGGGTACTTTTCCAACCGGCGTGGCCCTTTGCTGGAAGACTTCTTAAACACAAGCCAGCAGCGCCGATAGATCTGAAACACACACACACACACACACACACACACACACACACACACACACACACACACACACACACTGAATACGCCTGCTTTATGTCCGTCAGCGTGGCTTTCAGACTGCAGTGTTTATTTGCCACTGATGCATGCTAAAGACTGAATAGCATCATTTTCTCACCAGTTAACACTGTCCTTCAGATCTAACGATTAAACATGAGAAGATCTGAAGTTTTATTTAGATCTGCTTCACACCTCACTAAATCGAGTGATATTTACAATTTCAGTAATATCATGCTGTACGAATCCTAACAGCTTTGTGAGGTTAGATGAATATTAATGCTCAGAAAATCAGTGCACTGGCTGAATCCATATAAAATAAAAATCAAATAACCATTTATATCTGAGATATAAACATGGAAGCATCTACTGAGGACAGATTTAAAGTGAGATACAGCAACAAGTTCACTGTTAAATAATAATAATAATAATAATAATAATAATAATAATAATAATAACTTTCAGTTTTGGGAAGCTGAATTACAGTTTAATTTCACTTTGATTGAGTTACAGCTGATACACACATGAATCTACACACACACCTACACTACACAGCATTGGAAAAAATTAAGAGACTGTGAAATGATTAGTTTCTCTGGTTTTACTATTTACAGATCTGGGTTTGAGGAACATTAACATTTTTGTTTTATTCCATAAACTACTGACAAAAAAAAAAAAGACATTGCAAAAAATGACAGTTGGTCAAAAAAAAAAAAAAAAAAGATGCAATACTTTCAGAACTTGAATAATGCATAGAAATTCAGATCATATTCAATTTTAAAAAACATAATATTAATGTTTGAACTTTTGAAGAGTTCAGAAACCAGTATTTGGTGAATTACCCTGACATTTAATCCCAGCTTTCACGTGTCTCGGCGTGCTCTCCACCAGTCTTTAACGTTACTCTTGGGTGACTTTATGCCGCTCATGGTGCAAAAATTCAGCTCAACTCAGCTTTGCTTGATGGCTTGCGAACATCCATCTTTCTTTTCATCACATTCCAGACGTCTTCAGTGGCGTTCAGGTCTGGAGATTGGGCTGAACATGACAGGATCTTGATCTTGTGGTCCTCCATCCACACCTTGATTGACCTGGCTGTGTGGCATGGAGCATTGACCTGCAGGAGAACCCGATCCTCAGAATTAGGGAACATTGTCAGAGCAGAAGGAAGCAGGTTTTCTTCCAGGATCACTGTGTACATGGCAAGATTCGTGCGTCCTTCACAAACAAAAATCTGCCCCGTTCCAGCCTTGCTGAAGCAGCTCCAGAGCATCACCAGATGTCACAGTGGGTGTGAGACATTGTGGCTTGTAGGTCTCTCCGGGTCTCTGTCTAACCATTAGAAGACCAGGTGATGAGAAAAGCTGAAAATTGGACTTGTCAGAGAAGATGAACTTACTCCAGTACTCTACGGTTCAATCCTTATGGTCTTTGGCATATAGATGAGCTGGAGGAGCCTGTTTCATACCATCCTTGCTGTGCATGTAACCCCAGATGCCATTTGCCATTCTTTTTGTAGGTCACTTGATGTGATCCTACAGTTGTTGGGTGACATACGAAGGAGTTGATGATCATCCTGGTCAGTGAAGTCGTTTTCCCCCTCTGCCCGTCTAACTTTGTTGTCCCCAATGTCTGCTGCTTGACCTTGTTCTTATGAACTGTTGTCATTGATTTAATCAAATTTTGAGGATGGAAGCAACCTGAGGCTCACTGTGTCCCTCTGCCAGTAAAGCCAGAACTGAAACCTTCTTTTTCTCAATCAAAACTTTTCTTTTTAACTCTTGTCTTTTTATCTTTATTTTTATTTGTAATTTCTTCATTTTTATTTGTACCAGAAAATTCCAGATTTTTTAAATTAAAATTTACTTATGTTTATAATATTTGCACAGTCAAAAGGAGCGGTTCAGGCTAAATTTCACTGTGTGCTGTACTTGTATGACTATGCATGTGACAAATATCTTGAATCTTTTAAAGATGACGACCAGATAAAATGTATTCCAATTAAGATTAAGGTGCCACTAGAAGCGTTTCTGCCATCCAAACTGGTCCTATTTCGTTGCAGTTTAGAGACCAACTGAGATTTTAACGCAGAGCTACTCAGAGTTTGTAGCTATAAAAATGGCCACGAGTTCCAAATAATCAGAGTCTCTCAGGAGTGGCCGTCTCTCTGTCATAAAAAACCCCCAAAAACCTGCCTCTGATGTCCTTCAACCATCCAACCTACAGTTACCATGGTAACCTCATACTGAGGACACACACACACACACACACACACACACACACACACACACACACACAAGCCTAGAACAATACTGTCTCCTGTGTTTCATTTACTCTAATAAAATCTTTCTGCAGGACTAAAAATAAGTTTATGAACTTTTCATTACTGCTGAGAACGCAAATGTGCAAAAAGGCGAACTAATACAGGGTTTTAGACATCATATCATATTTCTGGAGTGATATGACATCTGTCTCAATCAGATAAAGACACAACACACACACACACGCACGCACGCACACACACACACACACACACACACACACACACACACACACACACACACACACCACGTTAATGTTGGTATCATGGGGCTGAAACAATCTCCTGGAAAATGCTCTGAAATGATTTTCTCTCTACTTAAATGACTTAAAATGAAAAGAAGACATGTTCCATGCTTTCCTTTTAGCTTTGACTTAATAAAACATTGAAAACATTTTTAAAAAATCAGTATCAGTCCTGATTTGTCACAGATGAAACATTAAAAATCCCGGTGTGGCGTAAATCTCTCGAGTCGACTTTTATAACAACGACGAAGTGGAAAGTTCAGGAAATGTTGTTTACAGAGTGAGCAGGAGATGGATTTCATGTTTGCATAATTTTGTCCCTGGAGGTTCAACTAATCCTCGAGTGTTTGTGTGTTTGTGTGTGTGTGTGTGTGTGTGTGTGTGTTTGTGTGTGTGTGTGTGTGAGAGAGAAAGAAACAATGAAAGAGAGAGAGAATCAGAGAGAGCCACAGAAAGACAGATAGAGCGAGATAGAGACAGAGACAGAAAGAGAGAGAGAGATAGACAGAGAGACAGAACAACAGAAAGAGAAAATTACAAAGGGGAGAAAGACAAACATTGAAAGATGCAGATAGTCAGAGAGAGACAGAGAGAGAGAAGTAGAGAGAGAGAATGATAGAGAGCTGCAGAAAGACAGGCAGACAGATAGAGAGAGAGAGAGAGAGAGAGAGGACATTAGCTGGCGTGTTGTGCGTCTCCTGAATCCGAGTGACTTCATCGTGTCGTACTGCAGCGATGAAATCACAAACAGCACAGTTTCAGTCATGTTCATCTCGTTTCCACAAACTGCAGCGTGACGTACCGTTGTCTCCTGAGGGTGAGTGTCCATGTAGCGTCCTGCCCTTATTCACCTTTCTCTCAAAATGTAACCTGTTACTCATGTGAGTGAGAAAGTGCAGTGCAGTGTAAACTCCTCTGTCCTGAAGATGTGGAACCCTTACAGTTCCAGCTTTACCTCTGACTGTTACACAGTGCTCACACTGGGCACTCCTTCATACAGGACACACACACACACACACACACACTCATTCCTCCTCACAGAAAACTTCACCACATCATTTATCGATTTCACAGGTTTTTAATCAGTTTATTATCAGTGTAGCGTCCACCGTACGCATCCCTGTGAGTGAAGTGTTACATTAATGTTAAGCACATTAATGTATATAACCTGCGATCCTGAGACTCACGGTTGCTCGGTTTTGTTAACTGATGTGCTGCATGCTTTGTCATCTTATAATTGTTTTAGGAAACAGGATTAAGCTTAAACCTGTCTTACCACAAAGCCCCAGGAATCAATTAACGACCATCAAGATTAGATTGAAGATGTCTCAGGTGTGCAGGCTGAAATCAATTTTATCTGCAGTATAAAATTCCTTCTCTGTAACGATCCCAGACATCACTGTCCTGAGGAATTATAGGTGCAGATTAAAATTGAACTAAAAAAGAAAACACGCTCACCACTAATGTTCAGCTGAGATTAGAATAGAACGTCAAATTGTGTCACTTCCAAAAACCCAGCGCAGCGAGAGCAGAGTGGCTGTGGAGTAATTACGGCCTCACAGCAGCGCAGACGAGTGGAAAGACACAACAGCTCTCAGCACAGCAACTGAATTCTGATTAGACTGAGACGGGATTTGTGTCTGTAGAGCTTTCGGTAAGTGAGACAGACACACAGACAGACAGACAGAGGGGCAGAGGTACAGACAGACAGACAGACAGACAGACAGACAGATAGATAGATAGATAGATAGATAGATAGATAGATAGATAGAGGGAGACAGACAGAGGAGCTAGAGGAGAGAGAAAGTCAGAGAGACAGACAACAGACACAGACAGCAGGGCTAAAAGAGTGTGAGAGAGAGAGAGAGAGAAAGTCAGATAGATGAATATACAGGAGGACTGATGTAGGGAGAGAGACAAATTGAGTCAGCCAAACTGTCAGTCAGACAGATAGACAGACAGTGTGTGTGTGTGTGTGTGTGTGTGTGTTTGTGTGTGTGTGTGTGTGTGTGAGAGAGAGAGATAGAGAGAGAGAGATAGTGCTATAACACGTTTCTCAGTGCTAATATTTTCATTGTCGAGTTGTTGATAGGTTTTAGCGTCACATGGAACATTTCCATGAGTCGTCACTGCTGGGACAGAAAGTGATGTGGCTCATTAACCCGTGGGTGGCGCTGCTGTGCTCGGTTCCACAAAAATCCATAATAATCTGCTTTAAGACCTTCATTATCAACAGACAATATTGTTATGTTTTCGGAAGAAACCGGAGAACCTAGAGGAAACCCACGTGGACATGGGAAGAACATGGGCAACAATTCCGGAGAGACAGGAACCCCGAGCTCAGGATGGAACCCAAGATCCTGAATCTGTGACCCGGCACACCGCCACCGTGATCAGGAGGAATCAGTGTGCACTGAGGAGGAGTAAATGAACGAATGAATGGATGAGACAATATGATGGATTTGTGTACGGAGCTCTGCGAGTTTCACACGGCTTTGTGTCTGAATGAGAACCATGCGTTGGGGCTGCACCAGAGGAAATGCAGCGAGCGGGATGTAATAGCATTAACGGCGCATACGCAGGAGAAGTGCGATATTACACTCGGATTACCTGCAGGATGACAATATTATACAGCCGAAAGAAAATCCACTTACAGTAAGAGGAGCCATTCCTTAAACAATGAGCCAGAGACAACAGCATCCTATTTACACACATGCGCACACATACAAACACACACACACACACACACACACACACACACACACACACACACACACACACACACTCAGAGTGTGACAGAGAGAAGGAGAGAATAAAAGACAAACAGGAGGGAGGGTAAAAGTGTGTATGTGTGTG
>JAQQZR010000007.1:23395223-23406773 GCA_030068235.1 Notoglanidium macrostoma
ACCTGAGTGAACGTGCGAGAGTGGGTGCCGACAGAATCCAAACATCCCAGTTTACCAAAACACTCAATGCCTGAGAATCCCCCAGATCTGCACAATCTGGATCTGGAATCAACTCACAGCTCCAAAGAGATGTTTCATGTGTGTGCTGCTCTGGGTATCAGAAAACCAGAGAGGTCGTGACCTTTCTGCAAGAACGATGACGGTGAATCATAAATTGTAGAACGATAAATAAGTACTGAATATTCACTCATGCAAGAAGAGACAACAAACACCCCAATTTCCAAAGTCATTATTCATTAGCTGTCCCCTCCATACAGTAATCAATCAGCTCTGCACACATTTTCTACCCTGTAATGTGCCTAAACTCACATATGGAAATAGAAGTGTGTGCTCGTAGTGTTGTGTCTGTGTAAGCTCATGGAGTAATTTACAGAAATTACCAATCTGCATCAAGGAAGAAAACATTGCCAAGAGCTCGGATACAAATGAATGAAGAATGGAACGGGATCAATAGAGAAGAAAACCTCCCTGCTGCTTGCTAAATTATCTTGGAATACGTTGCTCATTTATTGCCAGATGGTTAATGTTTTTATTTCGCTTGTCACGCTGTTCAGAAATGACGAGTCAATGTGCACCTTGAAGTCACAACCTTCACACACACACACACACACACACACACATACACAAACACACACAAAAACAAACACTGTCACAAAGGATTCAGGATTTTACGACGCCTCAGCTGTGTGAGGTTTTTTGTTGCTGTTGAGCTAATCTCTCAGTGTATCAGTGAGCTAGCACATTTCTCAGCCGTGATACGAGCATCTATTATCTGTTTGGGTGATGGATGAGATCGGCAACACTGAGAAAGCAACTCCTGCAGTTTTATGTATTAAACTTCTCCAGGCTGCCGTGCAATAGATCTTCCACTTTCTCACTAATGGGCTGAAAAACAGTACGCTGTTGTACTCAATGGCAACACTCACGCAAAGATTAAAATTCACAAACTCATTTGCATACATTTTAGTTTTCAAGATGCAAAATAAAGCCTTGGTCTTTTTTTTAAGGCCCTTTTCTTTCATAAACAACACAGCCGGAAGGTTGGAAAGAGTTCAGAGATGGAAGAAAAAGATTTTATATATATATATATACTATATATATAGTGCCAAGAATTTTGTCTTTGCTCGTGTGGGGTAATAAAACAGCGCGGCTCATCAGTCACTGTTCCAGTCTCTTAAGGCTTTATTCACTCCTGAAGGGTTTCTAGACTCAGCAGCTAGAGGCGTGTGTGAGAGAGAGAGAGAGAGAGAGAGAGAGAGTCAGAGAGAGAGACTAGGTTTTATATCACAGTCCCACTCATGCTGTGCAGTTTATAAAATGTTGGCTTTTAGCTGCTTCTATTTCCCAAAATGTAAACAAATTTAAATTTATTTTAAACCACATAATGAAGCATTTACTACATCTGTGTCTGACCCTCTGTACTGGATCCTGCTTGTTTAACTTATCTTAAAAAAGTAGTCAGCAGTAGGCAGTAAATGAAAAATAAAAATGTTATGTATGTGTATACTGGGCCAGTATGTAATGTGTAGTACACCTGTACAACCAATGTTGCAGAGATAATACATCAATATAAAGTTTAATTTTTGGCATCCAGATTATTGGCTTTAAACCAACAGCATTAGGCAGATTATTATGGATTTTTGTGGAACAGAGCAACACCAACACTTGGAATGTCAGATTTTAGAACCGAAACTATTAAGATTAAATGAAATGTCAGCAGTTCCCTCAATTAAACCTGAGACTGGTCTGTAATATGAACCGCCGCTCCTGTGATGGCGGTGTTCAGTTGTCTCTCAGCCTCTCCGGTTCAGGTGTTTGTGGTTATTAATCACACACCCATCGCTCGTATCTGTGTAACATGAGTGGAGGGAAAACTCTGGTCCCGTCGCTCGGTGTCTGATCTTGGCTCCTGCGTGGCCTGTGTCAGGCCTGGTGCTGAGCAGTGCTGGGCTTCGCTCTACACACCCCATGCTGGAGGTAATTAACATGAATGAACACCTCCTAAACACTAACCTGCCTGGGGGGTTAGGTCTCACTCACACACACACACACACACACACACACACACACACATGCACACACACACACACACACATGACCCAAAAGAGAGATGAAGATGAAGGATAAAGTGTGTGAAACAGGATGAGTTCATTAGATCGCCCTGAGGGAGACAACGGAGGAAGGAAGGACAGAGAGCGAAATATAAGATAGATTAACACCACCATGCAACACACACACACACACACACACACACACACACACACACACACACACACACACACACACACAGATGTGTAACACCAAGTGCACACCCACAGGCACAAGTTTCGAACATATTAGTATGAATGCATTAATGTATATAAAGCTGTGATTTAATGTGAAGCTGCACTACTGTCAGAGCTGCTGTTCTAGAAAATAAATCAACACCCTCTGACCAATCACAATCCAGAACTCAAACACAAAGCTTTAAGGTGTTGTGTGAAAGGTTATACGCTTATACCCTGGAGTGTAGCAGAGACAGGAAAGACAAACAAAAAAGTTAAAAATAGAAATTTTACATTTAAAAAATACACACTGTTTAAAAAAAACAAAATAACCAAAACGACACTGTTGTATCTACACTGCCTCACACTAGCCGTAAAACACGCCTTCCTTCCTGTTGCATCAGGCTCTTTTAGGACTCCGTATCTCTGTACAAGAGCATTACAATAAGGTTTCATCATCAACTTCTTTAATATATCAGTCCCATTAATCAGCCACTGCAGTCAGATTCTCACTTTCTAGTCACGCCCACATTCCAGGATATGGGCGGGGCCTACAGAAGTGTGATGGATGGGTCAGATTGTATTTCCAAAGTTTACAGTGATTAGATAGCTCACACAGACAAAGTGTGTGTCTCAGAGAATGCACGAACTCCAGGGAATCAATCTGACATCCATTTAATGTAATGATGTAGAACCCTTCAGCATGTCAGAAACATGGGACAAACCCAGAATGAGTGGTAGCAGACCTGATAACCACATTCACAAACAAACAAACAAATATATGTTCTAATAAGAACAAGATTATTGTGTTTAGTTCTGGAAGGGAATTTGTATTTCATTGTTTTTTTTCCAAGTTCTCCATGTTCCCCATCCTGTTGCTGTGGATACGCAGTGTGAAATTATTATTGTTAATGACTTCCTGTATGTGTACTAATGAAGAACATCAATTTTATCTGGAAATCTCTGAAGTACATAACTCTCACTCTAGGCTATATTCGCTTTATATTTGTTAATAAAGAAGAATCACAAATGTTTGTGAAATAATGATTTCTGTCGTAACAGCAGCTCTTTTACAGGTTCATACTAATGAGATCAATCTGTTACCACTTCTATAGTAAGTTTTCCGTCATCTTCAGGACAGAGGAGTTTACACTTTGTGGGGTTTTTGTCTTATTAATTTGAAGAGAGAGAAAAAAAGAGAGGTGAAGGAGCAACTGTTTATAGCTGCTATAACGTAAGTAACAACAGGAACTAATTTGCTTCACTGCCATCTGCAACGTAAAATGTAATTACAAACAGAAAGTAAAAAGTACGGCATGTTGCTCTGTAATAAGGAGATCTGTAACTCTAAGCGATCGTGAACATCTGTGAGCTCTGGTTTGTGGAAGAGGGGGGATAGCACTTTCGAACTGTGACACAGCATGAACAGCAGTTCGTCACAATGTGGTTGGTTTCGTTGTTGTATCAGAGGAAGCACACGTTAGCCTTCACCCTGCGTGAGTCACGTGAAAGTGGAGAGCTGACTGGTTCAGGGCGATATTATGGAAAAATACAAAAAAAAAAACTTAAATACAGACAGATAATCATAAAACAGAAACTGGTGTAAAATCTGTGTTCAGTAATCATGAAGTCGGTTATATTTATGGTAAATTATAAAAATCTAATTTTTGGCTTCTACATTTCAGTTTTGCGGTTTCTAATTGCGGTTTCTAATAGCTCAGTGGTTAAGACATTGACCTAGTGATCGGAAGGTCCTGAGTTCAAATCCCAGCACTGCCAAGTTATCGCTGATGGGCCCTTGAGCAAGGCCCTTAACCTTCAACTGCTCAGGTGTAAATGAGATATATGTAAGTCGCTCTGGATAAGGGTGTCTGCCAAATGACATAAATGTAAAATGTTTTTGTTTTAAAGTAACGCCTAATAAACTGTAGAGCAAAAAATTCATCTTCTAACACAATAATAAATACTCAACAGCTGTATATTATGTAGGAATGTGTGCACAGCTGTAATGTACAGATTAAAGCACTTGTGTAAAGACAAAGTATCAGAAGTCACCATGAGGAGCGGAGTGTACTTCTTCATCTTCTCTACCACATACAGGAAGCTTTGATTGAAGGTTGACGTAAGGTGTGGAGATAAAGACTGAAGCTTGGAGGAGTGCTCTCTCTCTCTGTCTCTCTCTCTTTCTCTGTCTGTCTCTCTCTCTCTGTCTCGCTCTCTGTCTCTTTCGCTCTGTCTCTCTCTCTCTCTCTCTCAGTGCATGCTGGATTAGCACGTGTGTGTGAGAGCGTGTGTGGTGAGAGGGCGCTAAATTGGACCTTTCTGTCCGTTACTTCTCTGCTTTTGTATTTCTTTCTTACTTTAGGTTTAAAATTAATTAGTTTAAAAAATGTAAAAAAAAAAATTACGGCACGGGGTTAGGTAAGACAGTGGAGGACGTGTTGGTGGGAATAGGAGAGCAGGTTGGATGTGAGAATATCTTTTCCACGTCGCAGATGGATAAAGCAGTGGTGGTGTTTGTGACTGAGGAAACGATGGTTAAGCGGCTGATAGAGAGAGGAATCTGGGTAGCTGGAAGCTTTCTCCAAGTTTCACCGCTAACTTCAACAGCAACGAGAGTAACCTCTCGAACATTCCGCTGTTTATACCGAACCCCGAGATTGAACGCAAGCTTTCCCGTTATGGAAATTTCGCCAGTGAGTTTAAACTCACTGTAAAATCGTGTGAGGCCATGTGAAGGCCTCAGAGCCCAGCTCTGCTCCTACAGGCCGTGTGGAGGTCTCAGAGGCCAGCTATGCTCCTTCAGGCCATGTGGAGGCCTCAGAGCCCAGCTATGCTCTTACAGGCCATGTGGAGGCCTCAGAGCCCAGCTCTACTCCTACAAGCCATGTGGAGGCTTCAGAACCGAGTTCCAGTGAGCCTGAGGTTGTGGAGGCCTCAGAGCCCAGCTCTGGTGAACCTGGGGTTGTGGAGGTTCACACACAGGAAGAGGGGGTGACGAGTGATGTGGCCAAACACAGTGGTGAAAGTGTGAATGAAAGACTGACACTGAGGTAGTTGTGGTAGAGGAGAATGGAGATAATGTAAGTGCGGGGGTGAGTGGAGGTCAAGGTGAGGTGAGTGATGGCATTGGTGTTGGAATGTGTGTGGATGCTGGTGGTGATGTCACAGAGGATGTAGAAGGTGATGATGCACTCTCTGATATCTCAGATATCGCATCACAAATTGGAGAATAGACAAAATTGTATTCTTTAAAAAAAGTTAATGATTTTTTGGATGTGACCTTTGGGAAGACTGTGGATGGTTCTGAGTTTTTCATGGATATGGATAAACTAGAGGCCACTATTGCGAAGCTAGTGACAACTGCAACGTATGAGGAACTGAGCAAGAAAAAAAGATTTAGACTAAAGAAAATACCGACCAGGATAAGGAATGGGAAAGCCCCGCTGCGTAAAGCGTCAAAATGATCACATCACTAAGGGTGTTTCTCCTCTCTACTGTTTTCCGTTTCTGTCTATCTTCTCTTATCTGTTTTCCTCATGGAGAGAATAAGGGTGGGCTCCTTAAACATTAATGGGGGAAGAGATAGAATTAAAGGGCAGTGTTAATGGAATATATAAATAATAAAAATCTTGATGTTATTTTTCTATAAGAAACACACAGTGATAAAGAGAATGAGAGGGACTGGGGATTGCTGTGGGAGGGACACTATGTCTTGAGTCATGAGTCTAATGTGAGTGCAGGAGTGGCAGTTTTATTTTCCCCAAAGTGCAGGGTTTTAAGCATGAAATCATGTGAAGTGGAGCCGGGACGGGTTTTAATAGTAGATGTTAATATTGAAAACAGTGATTTTATCTTTGTTAATGTTTATGCCCCAAATCATGGGCCTGATCGCCTGAATACATTTCAGAAACTGAATGATGCTCTTAAACAGTACAACAACAATGCAGTTTTTATTTCGGGAGGAGACTGGACTTGTACTTTAGATTTTATATTAGATAGAAATGGTGAGGAGCCTCACCCACAGTCTGCAGACATGCTTTTAACTTTAACCAAAGAACATGGTCTTATAGATATTTGGAGGGGAAAAACGAGATGTTAAAACAGTACACATGGGTTAGTGATGGGAGAGTGAGTGTAGCTCGGCTGGACCAGATGTATATTAGCAAAAATGATAACAATAGAATCTGTAGTGCTGATATTTCAGCTTGCGGTTTTTCTGATCACCACCTTGTTGTAATGGACTACATTTTATCTTTGACTTTAAAACCTTCTTTATACTGGTGTTTTAATGTTAAATTATTGCATGATTTTTATTTTTGTGAAAAGTTTTCTGTTTTTTGGGAGATCTGGAAATCCAAAAGGAATGATTTTGAGGATCTTGGTCAGTGGTGGGAGATGGGTGTTAGGTAACATTCTTAGGCTACATATTTACATCAGTATTTTTCTAGCCACTAACTTTAATTTTGATTTATTGTGTCGTGTCTGCCAAGTTAGCATATCAGTTGACCCAAACCCAGCACCCAGCTTTCGGAGCCTACTTGTCTGTCCCATTGTCTTCTGTGTCTTCACTTTCACACCTTTACACTCCTGACATACACACATTAACATATACTCACACTCCGACACAGACACAGACGCACACACACACACACACACACACAAATCCTGACATTCACACTCTAATATAGCATACACATATTCTGGAATATACACATTTAATTTGAACCTATTATTAATACATGACTAGTTGTAATTGCACTATACAGTGTGGCCCAAATGAGGATGGGTTCCCTTTTGAGTCTGGTTCCTCTCAAGGTTTCTTCCTTTAGTTATCTCAGGAAGTTTTTCCTTGCCACCATCGCCGCAGGCTTGCTCATTAGGGATATAGATTTATAGATTTATATATAGGTTTATATATATATTTATAGATTCACAAGTTTCTGTTACTATAGAGCTATACAAATTGAATTGAATAGAACTCACACACACCGGAAGAACATTTGTCTCCAGCAGACCATTTGTCTCCTGCCTCCCTCCCATACAGCTGTTTGAGGCCACTGTTCTTTGTTCTCCTTTCCTGAACACCTATATGCTAGACATGCCCCCTCACACAGAGACGCACAAACATAAACGTACACACACCCAAGCTACTGTATATAAACTTGTCTGTCACAAATAAACTTTGGATTTGAGCATACACCTACATGCTGTGTCTCTGTCTGCTTGATCCCCGGATCCAAAACGAGCGAGAAGCTTTCACCCACAGAAGTCAAATCGAACCTAAGAGAATGGAATTATCGCCGATAAGATTAAGTTCTTACACATATAATAACTCACAAATGAGCAAGAGAACCACTGATGCTAACGTGCTCAAATTTTTTAAGTTGTAGCGTTAGGGGAGGAGTTATGCTAATTACGTGGCATTGAATTGCCAAGTCAGGATGTGCTGATAGACTCCTACCCATGAAGAGTGAATGCTGCAATTGAATCAAAAGGTGCTTCAACAAAGTATTAGTTTAAGGGTGTACTTTTTTTTTCCCCCCAACAGATTTTTTGTTTTTCAATTGAATTGTACAGGTTATACATCACATTAAAGGTGGGAAAAGTTTGGAAATTATTTATTGTGGTCTCATTTTTTATATTTTTTTACATAAAAATACCTGGCATTTTAACAGGGGTGTGTACACTTTTTATATCCACTGTAATCTCATAAGAGTCACCCTTCCCTAATCAAAAAATCCCATAGGATTTCCTTTTTCCCCCCCATTAAGATCCAAAAGGATTATGTAACTCCTATAGGATTTCTTGATATTCCAATGGAAATTTTAAGTTTCCTCATTGCATTTAATTTATAGTGGCACTTGAAAGTCTGTGAACCCTTTTGAATTTTTCAATATTTCTGCAAATACCTATAAAGACCTATAACATCACCAAGCTAAAAATGCATAAAGAAAACACAATTAAACAAATGTTAAACAAAAATTTTTTACTTGCTCATTTATTTGTTGAGGAAAATAATTCAGTATTACATGTCTGAGTGGCATAATGCGAATCTCTAAGATTAGTAGTTAATTTGAAGTTGAAATTAGAGTTAAATTAGAGTTAAATTAGAGTTAAAATTCCTCCAAGCTGTTGTACATAAGATGCACTCGGTTTGATTAAATTTTTTAATTTTACAGAAAAAACCCAGGCCTAGTCAAAGTTTCAAAGCTGTACATTGCCATAAGGAGCTATGAATGCTGAACGTTGGACCAAAAGGCTCATACTGTAACATGCATAAAATTAATCAAAATTTAATTAATTAAAACAGCTGTAATTTCTAAGCTATTGTAGATACAAATCTAATATTTATGTTAACAAATAATATATGTCTATAACATTTACATATATTTGCATGCCACATTTAAAAAGATAACATTAGACAGCACAGAAACGAATGCTCCATTCGTTGACATGTGCAGGCCGTTATGCTTCAGGTGTAAAAAATAAGCTTTACACTCAAGAACTATATTACATGAAACCGAATAGCTGAAGCTGCCTAAATCAACAACCCCAACCATATGCTAGCATTTATTTATGGGATGCTATATTCAATGCCCTTGTATGAATCAAATCAAAGTAGTCATCAAGTTTGTATGTTACAGCTAAGAAGCAATGCATGCTTTCGGCTACGGGTGCACTCACTCTAGGTTCAACTGGCCTGAACCACATCCAGGAGCAATTGTACCCCATCCCCACTCCCACGCTGGTCTGAACTCCCACTGTGCGAAACGATCTTTTCTGGGGGCACTTACATCATCATGATGCAACTTTTTGTACTGAAGAACAGTGCTGTTTGCATGATATGGAGTAAGATCACTCTCTATAAAGATCACTTTATATGAGAGCACAGACACGATGTTAAACCAAGGAAAAACAGGGACAACAAGAGAGCAGAGAAACTGCATCTTTGAAACGTTGCACACCAGAGATGAGTGTGCTCACTTCTCACAGCTCTAAGATTCATTCACTTTTTCCTGTGCACTTATCAGTTTTCTGCTCATTTCTGAAAAGGTTTGATGTTTGTTACAGTATAGGGGAATCAAGACAAAACATAAGTAATGTTAACAGGGCCGCAGGGCTGCAAGAGTCAAGTGCTCCAGTGTGTTGCATTTCAAAGACACAGTGTTTTTTCTGCTCTCGCGTCCTTGCTGCTTTTGCTCGGTTTCACTTCTCATCTGTTATCTCATATAAAAGACAGTGATCTCACTCCATAGGTTTTACCATTGTGGATTATTTTGCGCATGGTGACACATGGCCCTTACATATGCATATTTATTAATTATGAAACGCAGTGATTTTCAGTAGAAGGCATTTCATGGATAACTTCATTTTTACGGAAGCAGCGATCACACTGGACAATTGATCCAGTCATTAGGGGTTAAAGGCAAATTTTTCATCTTCTTCAGCTAGTCACCTGCAGGTTTTGGGCTAAAATAGATTGGTATTTAAAGTAATTCATAATTCCTTCTTAATTAATTCTTCCATGTTAATTACAGCTCCAGTCCCATCTGAACAGAATCTGTCCCATAACAGGATTAGGGTTGGGTATTGCTTGAATTTTAACAGTTCCGGTTCCACTTATCGGTTACAGATCCTGTTGGTTCCCCATTTCGGTTCCATAAAGTTAAAAAAAGGATAGAAAAAAAGATCAATGTTTATATAACAAGAAATATCAAAAATCGTAAAAGCCCAGGAAAATTCTAGAACACTGCAGCATTTCACTAAGAAAAATAAACAAATTCCTTTCACTGTTTCATCCTGTAAACAAAGTCATATTTAGAAAACTAAAGAAAACTGACAATTACAAACTTGTTTTGTTTGAAAGGGCATGAATTATAACTTAATATGACATAAAATATATATTAGTAACTACAAATATTAAAATCCATAGCTATAGATACAACCTAAAGCTCATTTCAATAACCAGGAAACCCTTGTTTTGAACAATACTGCTGAATTCATTACATTTTGTATCTTCTTTATGAGATTAAGTAATCTTCATTATACATTTGTATAAATAATTAAATACGGAATTATTGATCAAACTCTGCTAAACTACACCGACAATAAGAAATCAGCTGAGAAGTTCATGTTTTAGCCAACAACATAAATCAAAAGGATTTCTGAGTCTGTCCCCCACCCTCTCCCACACACTCACATCAAGAGTATGGAGAAAATGACAATGTGTCATGGATGTTCTTTTTAATAACGATGTATGTCATTTTATTTATCACAATCTGATCAGTTTAGTGAGCAATTATGGTAATGCTAGCTAGCTACAGAGTTAGCAAGTTAGTGTTGAACAGGAAAATGCTAACATTACTCTAAAGCTTTTTCTTTTTATTTTGACATTTCTTATATCAACGTGATCATCACTGGCATCCAAACATGGTGGACTGTGAGAACAGTGAGTGAGAACAGACTCCGGTGCTTCCATAACTCTAGCCATAATTCCCAGAGACACTAACTCCTCAGCAGCTCAGTCAGTAGCAAGATGAAATACTTCAGAAACTTCAATGGTAACACACCCTGTTCTCTTTTTCTAAATAAAAATATGGCATTCATGTGTCCACAAACGCAGAATTATCTCATGAAAGTGTTTAACTATAGCAGATTTCTCTTAAAATTCGAAAAGGCTGTGGCTGTTACAGTGAAATACAAGCAGGCCGTCAGTGGCCGTTACGGGGTATAGAGAGTTAAGAAAAGATTTGAGTGTGTCAATTGTTGTCATTTTCAAGTGCAACTCCACTTTTGTCTGTTCATGGTCTATCTTTCACACTGTTATGAGACATGCTTGTTTGCATCTAAGCAAATGGCTGTTGCATGTTTATGCATGATGGATTCACCTAAAACAGGTTCTTGCAGATAGTATGTAGTGTTTAAGAACCAACAAGCAGAAATAAAAAAATTATAAATAAATAAATAAAGATGATTGAGTGCCTAGTACTGGGTATTTTCTTATCAGGTCAAATTTGGAACCTACAACTTGAATTCCAGAAAAGTTGGGACATTCTTTAAAGTTGAATAAAATTAAATCAAAAAGACTTTAAAATCACATAAGCCAATATTTTATTCACAACAGAACGTAGATAACATAAATGTTGAAACTGGGAAATTGTACACCTTTATCCACTAAATGAGCACATTTCAAATTTGATGCCTGCTACAGGTCTCAAAAAAG
>JAQQZR010000007.1:23410957-23421854 GCA_030068235.1 Notoglanidium macrostoma
TTTGTTTACTATATAATTCAGTATATGTGTTGCTTCATAGTTTGAGGTATTCAGTATTGTTTTACAATGTAGAAAACCAAAAAAAAGAAAACCCTATGAAAGAGAAGGTGTGTCCAAACTTTTGACTGGTAGTGTAATATATGTAACAATGTGGTTCATGGGAAAATGAGATGACTATATATTTATTTCTTTTTTTTACAAAACAAACCCAGCACTCCTGACCTCCTGACTGTTTTCTTCCTTAAGAAGTGGTGAAATTTAGAGCTCTTTTTGAGAGTGTAGGATCCTCTCGATGTCTGCTGCCCAGCTGAGCCCTGGGGCTCGGAAATAATTTGCTTCATATTCAGGATATTCAGAGCTCATTTTGTTTTAATGCCATGGGCCATCACCCTTTCTACATGCACCGTCTCCGTGGCAACCTCGACCTGGACGCCCACTAATCACCAAAGTGTATTGCCTTAATCCTATCACATCGGAGGAGCTTTAAAGCCGATGTTCTTGATTTTTTTTAAATTCCTGAATATTGGTTTGTGTGAACTGTGGCTATGCCCTGATGGATGTCAAATAAATAAATAAATAAATAAACAAATAATTAAATAAATGAGCTTCTTTACTCGGTTCTTCCTGCCGGTCAGTTATTGTTTCTGTAGTAAAATGTACAGGGAATGGTAGAGTGGATGCTCCACTGATAATAAACAAACTAACAAGGAAAAATGTGTGTGGTTGAAACATGATATCATGAAATCTTCTTTTTGTATTGATATGTTTTATTTAAGATTTATGGAAGGAGTCTAGAGGTGTCAGTGAAGCTCTAACTTCAGACATCTTCATCTAACAACATCTTCAGGACAGAGCAGTTTTGTGGTTTCTCGGTGAAGCATTTTTATGCATTTTAACAACTTCCAGAGAAAGAATAAAGAGAAGCTGATGAGGAAACAACTGTTTAAAGCTGCTATAACATTACAACATGAGCAAACTTGTTTTATGAACAATACAGTATATGAAACTATTTAATAGATTAAAAAAAAAAGTATGGTGTGTTGTTTTTTAATAAATAAAGCTTGCAGTTGTTTGTAGATTTCTGTGGTGTAAGAGGAATAGAACACTTGAGGACGTGCTTGTTATAGATAAAAAAATCAACTTCATGGTGGTAACAGTCACGGAGTGTGTATTCCTCCTTTGAATATTATATTATATTATGTATTTATTTATAATTAAAGCAATGCATTAGCAGTTATTTCCAAATGTATATTAAGGTATAAATATGGCTGTTTTGAGAGCAGAGGGTCTCATTTTTGTTTAAGATGTTTATCTGCATAAAATGATGAAATCATGAATTGACTATTACATCCCACTACATTTACAGTCCTTCAGCACCTATAAACAAACCACTAAACATTTTCTCAAAGTAAAACTCAGAAATTATGTTATTTCCACTTCTCATCTTTACTTCCATTCCTTAAAGAGCCGTGATAATATTGGGCAATAAAATAAATTTGCAGAAATATTAACACAAACTCCCAACTCGCCGTCTCACAGCTTCATTAGCATGGCGTCTCGTTCTCCTTCTCGTTTAATGTGCAAATTAGCAGTAAACACAGACACAAATTCTCTCCCTCACACTCAGACCTCAGTCGATAACGAGAAGCTCTTTAAATTAGAAAGCATCCTGAATTTCACAGATGGTGCACAAACAGACATTTAGAGAGACACAAACTTCCAGTGTGACTTTATAACTGCATTTATGTAGCTTATGGCTAATCTTTCAATTGCTTGTTTATGATACAGGGAGGCAGTAATGTTGGACAGCTGGCTGTCACACATCAGTTACAGGAAAGACCATGAGGAGGAAATTTAAGAACGGATTTTGTTATTTCAGTCTCCAACAAACCAATGAAACACCCCGATTAAATGATATGAACATTCCAGCTTCAGTTTCAAAGTCATTAGCATTTCCTATACAGAGGTTTTATTTGTAATCAGCCATCCACTGCTATTATTTGGAACCTCTGTCAAAGAGAACACTCCAGAACACTCAACTAGGACACAAGAGCTGATGGACAGGAAATGGACACAGCATGGTTTATCCTATTTCAACACTAAATTTAAAAAATGCATTAATCACATATTTTCAATACAGATGAGGTCAGGACTTGTTTTAAGCTTAATGTTCGGCAGCACGGTGGTGAGGTGGGTAGCACTGTCGCCTCACAGGAAGAAGGTCCTGGGTTCCCCGGATCACACAGGGTGACTTTCTGGGTGGAGTTTGCATGTTCTCCCCGTGCATGTGTGGGTTTCCTCCCACAGTCCATAGACATGCAGATTAGGTCAACTGGCTACTCTAAATTGCCCATAGGTGTGAATGTGAGTTTGTGTGGCTGTTTGTCTGTGTTGGCCCTGTGGTGGACTGGCGACCTGCCCAGGGTGTACCCTGCCTCTCACCCGAAGATGCTGGGATTGGCTCCAGCTTCCCCATGACCCAGATGGATAAAGTGGTATAGATAATGGATGGATGTTAGCCTGCTTTATTCATTCCTCAGACATCTTTGATGTGTGCTTGGTCACTGTCACTGTCCTGTTGGACACCCAGTTGTGTCCAAGTTTCAACTGTCTAGCTGATGGCTTGAGTCACACTTCTAAACATCAACAGCAATCAAGCTCTGCTCTGAGTGCTTGAAGATTCCAGCTGCTGAGGACAGCAGACTGACACAGTAGAATACAGTGGCTCAGAGGCAAGAGGAGGCGATGCGCAAGGAAGCAGAAGAGGGGCAAGTGCGTAGCTTGGTGGCTAAGCTAAAAGCTAATGCTAGCAGACCAGCTATACTGTCACTTTTCCTGTCCAATGTATGCACAATGCACAACAAAATGGATCTTATCTGCCTGAGACGGAGCCATTGGGAGATGAGGAATTATTGTACCATTGTTTTCACAGAAACTTGGCTTAAAAGCTTGATGGGGCTTAGAAGCATCTCAAAGAGGCTGAAGGGGCTTAGAAGCAACTGGGCTTCTAAGGACATGAAGGGGCATAGAAGCAACTTGAGGGGCTGTTTCTTTATCAAGCAGACAGGAATCACATGTCAGGTAAATCTTGAGAAGGTGGACTCTGCATATTTATCATCAACAAGGGTTGGTGCATGAACTGTTCCTTGGTTAGCAGCCACTGTTCTGAGGCAGTACAACACCTAAAAATAAAATGATAATAGTAAAAAACAGGAAGGGGACATATAAAGCCACCCCCCACCCCTGCCTCTCTGACTATTTCTTCATCTTGCTAGTCCCTGAATACTGCCCTGTGGTTAAGTCCAGGAAGCTAATAGAAAAGACCATCATTGTGTGGCCTACTGATGGTGCCCTTATGCTTCAGGACTGTTTCAAATGCACTGACTGGCAGATGTTCAAAGAAGTGACAACTAGTGAGGGAGAGGTGGACCTTGAGGAGTATGTGCTCAAGCTATATTAGCAAGTGCCTTGAGGATGCTAATGTCACCAGAACAATCACCATATACCACAACCAGAAACCTTAGCTAAATGCAGAGGTCTGTTCACTACTGAAAGCTCAGAAATCAGGTCTGGAGATGTTGCTGCACTCAGCGCAGTAAGAGGGAAACTAGTGGTGGGAATAAAGAGGGCAAAAAACAACTACACTTTCAAAATCAAGGGTCATTTTTCTACCAATCTTTCGACCCTAGGAGCATGTGGAAAGATATCAAGTGCATTACAGACTATAACAACAAAGAGGCAGAGTGCCCCACTGACTCTCCTCACCTGATGCTCTAAATACCTTATACACCCATTGTGAAAAATCAAACACCTCTTCTACTGTCAGACTGACCCCCCCCCACCCCACCCCACCCACCCCACCCCACCCCACCCCACAAAGTCAGTCGATCAGCAAACAATACATCCAAGAATATCCACAACACAAGGTCAAAACAGGCAGAGTCCAAAACACATGAAAGCAAACACGGGTAAACAAACGGCTTGGCAATAGTATGCGAGGGTGAGCTAAAGCTTCGTGAATTCGAAGCGCCACTGAGAGTCCTTTTAAACATGACATAATTAGTTCATAACGAGATGCACCTGTCTCCCCTTGGCAGTCCTCGTGGGTGGGAGCAGGTGTTGATGGGAACTGTAGTCCTAGAGGCTCGTGTCATAATGCGGAAATGCGCGATGGAGATAGTGAAAGCGCGATGCGAGCGGCCAAGTCCATAATGCTCGCCACACTTGCAGCAAGGGGCAGATTCGTGACACATATGACCTGTCCCTCACCATGTCAGAAGCAGATGTAAGGAGATCCCTGTTGAAGGTTAACCCCTTAATGATGCAGGCCCAGATAAGAACCCAGGCAGGGTCTTGAAGAACTGTTCTACTCAGTTAACAGAGTTGCTGATAGACATTTTTAACACCTCACTGTCCCAGGCATCTGTACCAACATGCCTTAAGATCTCTATTATCATTACAGGCCCTCAGAGCTCCACAGTGTCTTGTAGGAATGACTACAGTCCAGTGGCACTCATGTCTGTAATCACAAAGTGCTTTGAGAGGCTGGTAAATGGTGGAGATAAAAAAAGACCATCAACATAAAAGTGGACCCCCATCAATATGCATATCTCACTCACCTGGAGAAGAAAGATTACTACATCAGATTACTCTTCCTGGACTTCAGCTTCACCTTCAACACCATCATCCCCCAAACTCTGGTGGACAAACTGTCACCCTAGTTTGTCAGAATCCACGGCATCACATTTTCTACCTTCATTCTCAACTCTGGCTCCCCCCAGGGATGAGTCCTGGGCTCCCTACTGCACACGTTTATGACTGCCCATCTCATTATCCAAACAACTGCATAGTGAAATTCGCAGATGACACAGCAGTGGTAGGACATGTCACTCACAATGATGAGTAAGCATACAGGATGGAAGTGGCTATACTGGGGGTTTGATGCAAGGACAACAACTCCAGCATAAACGTCAAGAAAACTAAGATGGTGATTGTGGAATTTCAGCAGACTGGCACTCTCCCCCTTCCCCTCTATATTGACAGAGAAGAGGTTAGAATTGTCTCTTGCTTCATATACCTGGGGTGCACATCACAAAGGAGCTCTCCTGGACCTACAGCACAGCCTGTCTTGTAAAGAAAACCAACCCATGCCCAGAGCTTGTTCCTGGATACTATTAGACTAATGAACACATCATCGCTAAATCTGTGTGACCTATCTTGTATTTTGCACTTTAGTCTCAGTAGGCTCATGAACTAAAACTGCTGCTACCTCCTTATTTGTGTCATGGCCTAAAGGCTAGAGAAGCAGGTTTTGGACTGAAAGATTGCTGGTTCGATTCCCTGGACCGGCAGGAAAAATATGAGGGGGAATAAATGAACATCACTTTCATTTCACTTTCAAGTACCCTTGAGCAAGGCACCTAATCCCAACTGCTCCCTGGGTGCTGCAGCATAGAGCTGCCCACTGCTCTGGATATGTGTGCACTTCTTGCTTGTGTGTGTTCACCGCTTGGATGGGTTAAATGCAGAGGAATAATTCATACCTTGCTTGGTTCAAGGTAAGCCACAATCACATAGTTTATTTATGGTTTATTTTAGATCTAGTTATTTTATTTTATGTTACGTTGTTATTTCATTCTATTTTGTTGCATTTATCATGAACTTTTTACTGGGGTTACCATGTGCATTGTCGAGCGCAGGAAGGACACAGCTCAGTTTGACCGGCTCTTCAAAATAAAGCCCTTGTACACCGAGCTAGTGAATGCCTGCAAAGCACAGTTCCAGCCTTACAAAAACATCTCTAAAGATGAAAGGATGATGGCGTCAAAGGCCCGTATTGGTATGAAACAGTACATGAAGGGTAAGCCTACAAAGTGGGGATACAAGCTTTTTGTGCTTGCAGACAACTTGACAGGCTATACGTGGAACTTTTTTGTATACACAGGTAAGAGTGAATCCACCACAGGCCATGGTCTGAGCTACTCCACTGTAATGGACCTTCTTCCATTTTCTCTGCTTGGTGAGGGCTACACTCTCTTTGTGGACAATTTGTACACCAGCCCTACCCTTTTCAAGGATCTGAGGGAAAAAAACATTGGCTGTTGTGGGACTATACGTCACACTCGCATCAATTTTCCATGGATGGCAAAGAATGATTTACCTAAAAAGGCTGAGAAAGGTGAAATCAGGTGGATAAGGGAAGGCAACCTCCTGTATCTGAAGTGGATGGACACACGTGAAGTGACCATGTGCTCTAGAGTGCATGAAGCCTTCAGTGGGCAGACTGAAAAGAAATGTTAAAGAAGGTGGTGTATGGCAGAGCAAATCCATACCTGTTCCTGATCCTGTTGTAGACTACAACAAATACCTGGGTAGAGTGGATATGTCGGATGCTCTGATCAGTTTCTACAGTGTCCGCAATAAATTCATGAAATGGTACAAAACCTTTCTTCTTTTTTTTACCATTTTTTGGACATTGCGGTGGTAAATAGTTTTATTCTTTACAAGTAGCTGTTCAAGAAGAAGACCAACCCCACTATGAGAAAGCCACTCAGCCAAAAAAGGTTCAGGGAGCAGCTTGCAGCAGAAACGCTGAAGTTTGCTGATTACTCGGCACCACTGCCACCACCACCACCGCCCTCAGCACCACAACCCCTTAC
This sequence comes from Notoglanidium macrostoma, assembly GCA_030068235.1. Classification (NCBI taxonomy): domain Eukaryota; kingdom Metazoa; phylum Chordata; class Actinopteri; order Siluriformes; family Auchenoglanididae; genus Notoglanidium; species Notoglanidium macrostoma. The sequence continues at coordinate 23,417,617 of JAQQZR010000007.1, forward strand.
ATGTATGCCTAAGTATTATGGGGAAGATACTAGGCAAGGCAGGAAGCTCTGCAGGAGGTGCCAGGATGCTGGCATAAAAATGAATACATCTATTTATTGCAGGAAGTGTCAGATCCCTCTGTGCCTCACTACAAAAAGGAACTGCTTTGAGGAGTAGCACGATGCACGTTAGTTTGAATGTTTGAATTGTTGATTGTGTGATTTTTTTCCCAATTAGTTACTGTTGAGCTTTTCCCATGTTCTTAGCATTGTACTTCCAGTTATTGGTGTTATTGTTTTATTGGTGTTGTTACAGTTTCATTACAAGGTTGTATCTATTTATGCATTATATAAATATTATTATTAATATTATATTGTAATTTATATTATTTATATATTATTTATAAATATAAAATTGTATATTTATTATAGATAGTTATATACTTTATTATAGACACATTTTTATATTCTATTTGTATTTATTATGCATCATATAAATATTATTTATATCATGTTGCATTTTATATTATTTAAAAATATAAAATGTAACATTTATTATAGATAAAGGTACATATTTTATTGTAATTTATATTATCTTTTCATTACCAGTAAATCTGTTCTAGCTGGAGTCATTTCCTTTGTGTGGTTTTTTGAATGGGTAAATATTTATATTTGGTGGATTTAAAGAAAAATACAAATCCCAAAACAGGTGTAATTAGATGAAATGAATACCTATAGTGACATGTAAGTGAAACAAAATAAGTTTTATAGTTTTGTACCTGAGAAATCTCAAGTGGCACACATGGTACCCAAATGTGCCCAAAAAATCTGCATCTTTTTTAGCATCATATTTGGTACAGGTGTTCAGGTGGTCAGATGTTGCGCAATAGTTCCCACACAGTTTTGGTCTACTACCGCATCATTTCAAAGGGATTTTCACTCTATGACAAAATTTCTGGTAGGTGGAATTGAAAATTTTTATTTTCTGCTGTGTGCCATCTTCATATACTGTGACCATGTAATATATAAACTGATTCTAACACATATACAGAAGTCTCACAAATATTACCTTCATTATGATACCAGAATAATACAAATAAACCTTGTAGTTGCTGAGATATAGTCAATTCATTTTGGGCATCATTTTCAAGCATGGGCTTAAAATAGAGGCCTAGGGGTTTTAATCATGTGCCATGTGCATTATTTAATCACCTAAGTACTGAATTTCTTTCCTGCATATGGAATGACAGTAAAACCTAGGGTTGGGTTAGGGTTAGCTAACCTTAACCCTTGATTCGTGTTACCTCTAGGTTAGATTGTTGTAATACCTTACTGTCTGGATGTTCCAGTAGGAGCATAAACAAGCTCCAACTAGTCCAGAATGCAGCAGCGAGGATCCTTACTAGAACAAAAAGATATGAGCACATCACCCCTATCTTATCTACACTACACTGGCTCCCAATCAAATTTCACATTGATTATAAAATAAATACTTATGACCAATAAAGCACTGAATGGTCTCACGTCATAGTATGTGAGCAAACGTCTAGTCTTTTATGATCTACTTGGATCAAAAGGTGCAGGCTATTTGTTGGTACCTCAAATAGTGAAGGCTACAGCAGGGGGCAGAGCTTTTTCTTACAAAACCCCTCATTTATGGAACAGCCTTCCAATTAGTGATCGGGACTCAGATTCAGTCTCAGTGTTTAAAGCTTGGCTGAAAACTTATTTATTTAGCCAAGCCTTTTGTTAATAGCCTTCAATAAGGTAAAGGAGCAGATCTGGAGGGTTCTCAAGTAGAGTGTTTTGGTAAACTTGGATGTTTGGATGCTGTCGCCCCCCACTCTCACACGTTCACTCAGGTTTGTTGACTGTGGAGTGGCTGGCTGCTTTATGTCCCAGGGCGCCCTCATGTCTGTGTTACCTTCTGGCTCTCCCTTTTAGTTATGCTGTCATAGCTAGCCCTGCCAGAGTTCCTGCTTGCCCTCAGCACATGATATACATTGTTCCTTAACCATTACGTGACATTGACCATACCTAACAATCTGGTTTGCTTTCTGGACCTGCCTGATTCATCCTGATGTCCTACTTCTGGTTGAAGTTATCATTACGTGAAAACCACTCGCTCCTCTTGAGCAATGCCCAATATAAACAGCCTGAACTTACACCTAGAAACTGTGAAGATGGCTTTGAACTGCTGTTGATGCAAGCAGTTCTGCTATAATAGCTTAGAATTTTAAACGGTCTTACACTCAAATCTCCCTCAGTGAATCAGTTGAGGACTTCAACAAGATAGAAATCTTAAAACTATAATGAATTTCCTGGTTACGCAATAATACTTTTTGGCCATATAGCCCTCAGTTATAATAGGGACTTATTTATAATTGCACTATCCGGGGACATCCAGATGAGGACGGGTTCCGTTTTGAGTCTAGTTCCTCTCAAGGTTTCTTCCACATGCTATCTCAGGAAGTTTTTCTTTTCCACCGTCACTATGCTACTATCTGTTCATTAGGGATATATTTGTGAATTCATATAATTAAATCTTATAACTGGAATTCATATATTTCTGCAAAGCTGCTTTGTGAATGTTCATTTTTAAAAGTAGTATACAAATAAAATTGAACAGAATAAATGGAACTCTTCTTATGTTTAAAGTTTTGTTTTACTTTTATTTTACAGACAGATTTGTAAATGTGATATCAGTGGAACACAAACGTCTCCTCCATCATAGAGTCAGCACATGAGTAATATCTCTTATCTCTAATATATCATGGCTGGCTTTCAGCCTCCGTCTCCATTCTCTCTGCACTGATTGCGTTCCATTAGCAACCATTTCCAGAGCACGAGTTAGTGGTAATTTCCTAATGAACTCAGAAACGCTGTAAAATTTCCACTTTTCCTTCGCCATAATGATCAGCGCTCAAATTATCACTCTCTTGGAGGCATTAAAAAATCCGCGCACTTCTCTTTTCCCCTCATGCATTATATCACTTAAGTTATCTGTTAGCATTACAGCATGCTAAGCTGTGAAGTGAAAATTGAACGTTTAGTTAATGCCTCAGAACTCAGCTTCCATCTTTCACACATCTGTGAGGGAAGAGGCTAATACAAGCGAGCAAACTTTACTTCTGCAGAGAATGCTCTGCAGGCCTTCTCGGCTTTCATTGTTCATTGCATCAGCAGTGTACGCTCCTGACGTCGTTTCCTGTTTTCGAATTGTTTGCCGGGAATTTTGCAGCTGTCGGCGTTTATATTATACGTGTTTTTTCTGTTTTTTCATTAGTAATTTGGCGTTATTACTTTATTTTTTGCAGTGTTTTTTTCCTTCTGTTACATTTTCTTTTTCTTCTTTCTCTTTGAATAATGCGGATTTTTCTCTTTTCCATTTTTCTTCCTGTGTAAACTCTGCACACGGAGGCCATCCACGGCGGATCTGCCAAAAATATTATCAACAAAACTTCAACTAAATTACGTTAAACATTTACTATGGCAAACATTCAGCTTGTTCAGTGTGTGGAGTGCAGGATGTTTAGTCATTCTTCCTACGTCATTAGTAATAGCTTTACTTGTGATAAGTGTTTATTAGCTAGCTCACTGACGGAGAAGACTGCAGCATTAGAGGCGCATCCAGTCTCTAGAGAGGGTTAGTGAGAGCGAGAGCGGTGTAGTGTCTGTAGGGGAAAGTCTGGATGCCTCAGCCGGAGTTAGTAATCCCCCAGCTCCGGCATTAGAGCCCTCACAGCGGGGCGAATGGATGACGACTTGGCGGCATAATCGCAGAGCCAAAGCTAATGCTAAGGAGCACCGCTCCTCTCCACGTCACGTGTCTAACAGCGCCACTCCCCTCCGCGCCACGTGTCTAACAGCGCCACTCCTCTCAGCGTCACATGTCTAACAGCGCCAATCCTCTCCGCGTCACGTGTCAAACAGCGCCACTCCTCTCCGCGTCACGTGTCTAACAGTGCCACTCCTTTCCGCATCACGTGTCTAACAGCGCCACTCCGCTCCGCATCACATGTCTAACAGGTTTGCTCTCCTCGGTGAAGCTCCCGCTAAGAAAACTGAAAGAGCTCTGGTTATAGGAGACTATCCTAAGGCATGTGAAATTAGCCAGGCCTTTAGTTGCACCAGCAGCTATAGTCAGGTGTATACCGGGAGCCGGGAGGGTTCTAGGCAGGGACAGGTTTTCTAAGATAGCTATTCATGTAGGAGCTAACGATATACGCCTTTGTCAGTCAGAGGTTACTAAGTGTAAC
>JAQQZR010000007.1:23460031-23470033 GCA_030068235.1 Notoglanidium macrostoma
TATGTTTCTGCCTGCCACAAGCTGAGAGACAGCGAGTAACGCACCCAAACACACACACACACACACACACACACACAGCCCTGTACGCCTCTTGATTTCTATGCTCTACATTGACTTATTGTACTACCCTTTATTTATTTATTTAGGTTTTTTTTGTACAACTCAACCCATTTCATTCCTTCCTTGTTAGACAATCATTTTAGCCTTAATATTATTACTATCATTATTATCACTATTATTTTTATGATCATTATTACCACCATTATCACTACTATTATTATTATCATCATCACTACTATTACTATGGTTATTACTATTGCTAGCTCGTTACTGGTGATATACTTGTTAATATTATTATAACTTTTAGTAGAATTATCATCATTATTCACACTGCTGACACTTTATTAGATATTTCTAACTCCTACCTCACTAAGTTTACTGCTATATTTTTTCTTAATTTTTTTTTTTGTTATTGTTACTGTATTTGTTTTATTGAAACTGTCCCATTTCAATGCTTTAGCAATACTGTACTTATTTATGGTCATGCTAATAAAGCTCTTTGAATTGAATTGAATTGAACTGAAAGGAGAGAGAGGTGAAAAAAATAGAAAACTGCTACAGAAATATAAAACTGAACTTTTTTCTCAGAAAGGTGTCTGGGTGTGTTTTGATCCTCAGGTGCAGCAGCAATGTTCGTTCAGTTCACACCATTTCTCTCTCTCTCCCACACACACACACACATCTGCCCTGAATACACCTGGTCACCATGGTAACAGTAGCCAGCACTGTTCCCCATCCCCTCCTGCTACTATTAATAGCGTTATCAGCGTGTGTTCTTCAGTCCCCCAGGAGTTACAGATATTCCAGTGAACACTTTCGAAAAGAATAAAATCAGAGTAGGCCACAACTAAGTCAAGTCTACATGTCGCTACAGACCCGCGCAGCACATCAGATAAATAAATCACATTCAACATTAAAGGAAAAGTGCTGAAGCCCCACGATGCTTGATAATAATCAAGGAAATGTGCAAGTTAATACCTCCCTGCAATAACACACTCCAGACTGAAAGCACAGAACAAAAGATGGACAAGATAACGGATTGTACTTGGACTCGCTAACAGAGAGAGGAGCGCGAGCAGGGGCATATCGACTTCACAAAGAGAGAGAGAGAGAGAGAGAGAGAGAGAGAGAGAGAGAGAGAGAGGAATGAAAAACAGAGAGGCCGTGTTAATGAGGAACTTAGAGAGAAAGACGACGGGAAGGAGAAAGAGAGGACAAGGACTGCGTTCACGTTACAAGACTCATAGTTCAGTTCTGATTTTTCGCTCAGATCAGATTTGCCTGTCTTGATCCTTCACGTTCATAATGACCGTGATCTGTACCTAACTGTAATGTGACCGCGTCTGTCCTCTGACACGTCACGCATGCGCACACTGACGTTTTTGGACGAGCCGATTGCGTCACCAACAACAAAAACATCTCTGAGATGACTCGTGGTGTTATACCTGACAAACTGGGCGCTAGTAGCTGATGTACACACGGCGTTTTGCTCTGGAGGGGAAACAGTTGCTCAGCTGTAGCTCGATTTGTGCAGCTTGAAGAGAAATGCTACTGTAGTGAGAATAAACTGGATCCTAGCCGTAGCCCTTAACCCTGACCCTGAGAGTTAAAGCTCAAAGTTAACCCTAAAACCTTAACCTTAACACACAATCACCAAGTAGCACATCTCGATCAGCAGCACAAACGGACAGAACAGCGAGCTGCTGATGACGAAACGCTCAGCGCATGCGTACAGGCACAGTCACATGATGCCCATCTGAGCTTCTCATTCAGGTCACATGACCACAGATCGGATACGTATCCTATTTAGGACCACATATGAAAGTGACACATTGAGGCAAAAAGTTTAGATTCGAGTCACTTCAGCCTGGTAATGTGAACTCAAAGCTGGGAATTAAATAAAAAGATTACGCAAGTCTCTTGCATCACCTGTAAGCATGTAGTGACCCTACAGTCGTCTCGTGGGCGTGGCCTGTGCAGTAGCTTATTAGTAGCAGGAGTAGCTATAAATGCACAGATCTAATGCTAACAAGTTAAATAACGCACTAATCAGGGTGAAAATCAGTTGCGTGATTTATACATTACACGCTCGACCGTGTAGAAGCGTTCATAAATTAGATTAGCGACGTGAGCCAACGGTACTACTGACATACGGTCACCACCAGAGGCACCAACAATCTGAGAGGCTTCCCTCAAAGCTTCACTTTTCTTTGCGATGTCTCTGTACACATTTAACGATAATGAGAGACTGGAGAGAACACAATAAGATGAAGCCCTACTTTTTAGTTTTTGTTTTTTCATTTTTCGGAAATAACCGCTAGGTGGGGACTAAAGTTGTGAGCAGGGAACTGAAGCAACGTTGGACTACGCACGCCATAGGATCGGTCTGAAGAACAATTTAAGACAATTACTTGGATTTGTCGCTTATTTACAGTATCATAAATTTCTTCATAGAGAATTGAGAAATTCTCATTTGAAAAGTCGCTGAAATCGCAGCGCTGTCTCACACGTGCAGTACGCCGAAAATAAACGATTGCAAGATTCTGATAGCGGTTTTCTACTAGCGTCTCAGCCAACAAGGTGATTGGCTCATTTTACTGGGGGGCGGGGCTTGTGTGATACAGCAGCATTGCTGAGCGTTCGTATTTTGCACAGATTTCACGTTCCCCACTTCAACTCATGCGGGACATTCAGATGCACGCCTCCTCCTCAGCCGTACAGTCAGTCTGTTTGATGCTCGCTGCACTTGGAGGTCTCGGAGTCTGTGTGTTTGGGGTTTGTGGTTAGCATGCAAGTTTCTGTTTACAAAATTGTCCATTTCTTTCCGATTGCTCGCTGGCTGCAGTTCAAAGCCAGAATATAAATATAATCCATGTCTTATGGGTTAGAGAGAGCTACAGAGAGAGAGGGAGAGGGAGAGCGAGGGAAAGAGCGAGGGCGTGTGCGAGAGAGAGCGAGCGAGACAGAGAGAGAGAGAGAGAGGGAATAAAGAAGCAGAGCACACATGAGAATTTGGTCAGAATTAGAAAACGTCTGGTTTGACTTCGTGACCTCGGGGTTTTTCCACTTGTCTCCCTCCCTCACTCCTTCCCCAAATTTCTTACATCCGTCTCTCATTTTCTGGCTCTGGTTTCTCGTGGTCAGGCGAGTGCTTAAGAGTGGGCGGCCTTTTGAGAGGGGATTTACAACTTTCAACTGCTTGGGAAGCTTCCAGAGGCGAGTCCTGTTTCATGTTCAGTCTGAATCTGAGGAAAATCTTGATTTAAAACTTCGGTTTGAATTCATCTGAACACAGCTAACAGGCAGCGGTGTGTGTGTGTGTGTGTGTGTGTGTGTGTGTGTGTGTGTGTGAGATCTACCGAGCTCAGTACAGGCAGCCATTAAGCAGACTTTGGTTGCGATTTCTCTCCAACAGGTAAGGCAGTGACTGAAGTGTGATGCTGAAGGCCGACGCCTCCCTCCTGCGCTCTACAGCTCCGTGGTGATTAGCCTCATTTAACGTAATTCATGTTAAAAAACATTACAACGCAACACACTGATGTCCGTTAGTACTCGACTTGGGCTCTACCATTTTTTCATCCCTGTACATCACCCCGACATTTCACTGGGATTTACAATATATGAAAAACATACTGATTAGCTCGGAGCAAATGTCACCAATGTGGAAGCTCACGCTGCGTTTATGTTATGGCTGCAGTGATAAACACAGCGTAATCAGCCCCTTACGCACCAGCAGACTGCCCTCTGGTGGTGCATGCAGTGCACTACATCACCTCAGTACAGCATCTCTGTAGCGGAGTGTAAAAAAATATCAGCACGCTTGAATATCACGAGGTTTTGTGATTCTGTATCAATTCTCAGAAACACTGTTGATTTTTAATTAAAAGTTTACATGCAAACCTTCGTACCAGACAGTTGCTCATTCTGTGATGTATTTAAACCCCTGACCACTAGATGGCAGTGTTGTATTGTAATTTCAGCTATTTGACCCCAGACAGGTTCTGTTATCACCGTAAACTGAGACAGTATGTAGCATAATTGTGCGAAGCTAGAGTTAGCATTAGCAAACCTAAACCCAAACCGAGCATAATTAATACTGACTTTTAAACCCATCAATACCATTTGTTCTCCTCAGACAGAGTCATGCTCATTTACACACTAGTTTAGCAACGTTGTGGTACACGTTAATCCCGACTACGATACCGAAACGAGTCACATGCACAACATTAACTCCGTTACAGGTGTCGGTTTTATTTTCTTCTGGTTATGGCGGTTGTTGTCATTTCCTGCTAGCGATGAGCTCCTCACGCTGCGTTTTGTGTGCGAAATATTGGAGTTTAACGACAGCTGGCCTGAGAGCGAGAGCGAGAGCGTGCTAATGTTCGGTTATCATGCAGTTCTCTCTCCTGCAGTTCTAACGGTTTTGAGCCGTTCAGGATCCCAGTAATCACGCAGTAATCCCTGATCTAGTCACGTGAACTGAGATCAGACCGGTCCTAACGCACAGGAAACAGTTCTGTTAGGGACATAAACTCTAAAGACCTAGAACTCCGAGATGTTGGCATCTCCGGCATGCTGTAGGTCCATTTGTGACCGTATGATTTGCATTAGAGGTTTTGGACGCATTAGAATAAAATAGATGCTAATCGGCAGTAAATGGACTGCAGAGCGTGCTAAGACTGCGCGAGAACACGGCGGCGAAGAACCGCAGCACAAAGGGTTATAATCTGTCATCGCGGCTGACAAGCTGCAAAGCAAAGACATGCAGTCAATTCCCGAAGTTTCATTAGACATCTAATATAATTCTGTTATGCTATGAAGAGACCAAAGACACTCTTCGCTTACTTCTGAAGCTCGAGTCCTGCTTCTCTCATCTCCACACTGCGATTAAACAAATGGGACAAATAATAAAACTGCATTCCAGTGTTTATGGTCCCACACGACAGCCTTTTCTGAGCCAAGTCTCAGAGTCACTCAAACCCACTCCTTCTCCCCTCAACAGTAGTTACAGATCAATAAGAGAGTAAAAACAGGTTCTTCTGCCAGGTCTGGTTTGAGTGGAACCTCCTTGAAGTCCTCAAATGCCCCGTGAGCTGTGATTTCATTCTGAAATGACGATGTGTTGAAGCGCTTGGACACAACAGCCAATAGCGTTAGAGATACACCACGCCACACTCGACGGCTAAACAGTGAGGAGTGTATAATGGGAGTGTTCATTCAGTTTCACCTTAACAGGACGACTTTCATCCTAGCCGCGTGTTTTTGGCATACGTGTTTGAGGCGGGGTTGCGCATCAGTGTTGCCCGTGGTAACGGAGAGCTGCGTCGTCGTCTCCAGGACACATCTGAGTGGGAAACAAAATATTACTGGCTCTTACTGATGGAGATACAAATACAGAATCACGTCCATCACTGCGACATCGAACAGCTCGGAGTCAGCAAAACACTCATTCAAACTCCGCCCACTTCCACATGAACAAACCCGATCACTGATTCTCAGAATAGAAACAGAAGGGAATAGTAAGAAGGTAGAGAGTACGTGCAGCCAAAAACATTGTTTACTGTTAACAAGCTGCTAGAGTAAGCCACACCCCCAGGGGAGGGGCATGTACATTCTAGCACGAACAGAAGATGAGTGAAAGGTGATTCATCAAAACTTTTAATTGTTTTTCCCGAAGTAACAAAGAATAAAAGGAGAGGTAGAAAACTCTCTGTAGCACTAATTCTGACTTCAGGGTTTAAACTGCACCACGTATGTACAGTCTGGCTCGGAAACATCCAGACCTCCAAATCTTTTAACGCATTGTTCCTCAAAAGTCCTGGTTCTCCTCTGGCAGATGTAGGAGCCCTGTGCTCTCACAGAGAGATCTTTAATAATAACCGCTCATACACTGCATGATCCGGTTCCTCCCTCCCAAAGCCACAGACCACTGCTCTGGCACATCTGGCAAACTGCTTACGAGTCCAGGACGTCGAGAAATTGGCCCGGAGAAAGCAGAGGATTTCCTGATGATGTAGTGCCTCCGATCCCGGCTGGATCTGCTTCTCCCTTGAGGACAAAAAGGTGACGTAAACCTGCTCCAGAGCGAGAAGTCGACGGGGGGAAGCTGGGTCCTGCACTGAACCCTGAGAACATTTTCCACAGAGCTTTAATCCTCATTCCATCGGACTTCCTTCCCGTGGCTCCCTCTACACACCACTACAAATCCCCATCAGTGACTACACACAAAGACTTTTCTATGAATTCGATCCAACTGCTGATTCTGAATGAACTGCTTTGATGTAAATATATAAATAAATATGCCCTAAACCGAGCAATACATTTAAAACTCTCCACTTTACATGAGCCAGTCCAAAATTACATCCACCTCCTCAAAATGTGCTCCAAACGTCCAGCTGCAGTCAGAAGTTCACACACTCACACACACTCCTCGTGGACTTGAACGTGATGGCGATATGGGGCTTTCAGTGATGTCTTTGAACAGTTCTTTTTCTGGGGAAGAGTGATCATACAACATACAGCTTTAACAGAAAAAAACTAAAGTTCGGTGCACAAGTTCTAATTTATTTTGGGTCTGAAATCAACACCGGGTCGAAACGATCCAGCACACCTAATACCTAGTTAAAGGTCCCTCAGCGAGGGTCACCGAATGCAAACTTTTTTCAATCTGATTTCAATCTCGGTCTCATCTGACCATAAAACTTTCCTCCAGAAGGCTTTTTCTTTCTCCGTGTGCTCAGCTGCAAACTTTAGTCCAGCCTGAAGGTGTGGATTTTGCAGCAGGAGCTTCTTTCTTGGACGGCAGCCTCTCAGTCCATGGTGATGTAAAACTCTCTTAACTGTAGACGGGGTTCCAGCAGCTTCCGGTTCATGGCAGGCCTATGCCTCAATGGTTCCTGGGTTGTTCCTGACCATCAGAACCAGTTTCCTGTCAGCTGAAGGGGACATTCACTCTGTGATGCTGAAACTCGCATCACTTGGGACGAACCAAGCAACCATGCAAAACAAGTTAGCAAGGATTCGTCCCGGAAGTGCAGGGATGCCATAGTTTTATACAACTGCATAGATTAACATACAGGGGAAGAGAAGGAGAAATAAAAATATCTTTATAAAATAGATGTGTTTTACTTTTCACATGAGTATTGGAATAAGACTTCTTTCTGTCTTTTGCAAAAACTTTTATTCAAAAATGACATCATCACGTTCAAGGCACAGTGATTTTAACGCGTCCTTAAGTCCGGCCTTCTTTTCTCAGGCGATACGACACGCAGGCTATGCTTCAGTACACTGCGAGGCTGGAAGCAAGGCCTTAGCGATTTTTTAAAATCTAATTTCAGCAAAAAAATGTCACAATATAAAGAACAGGTTTGCTAATGCTAACACTAACCTTACCTTGTGTCTCAGTTCACGTTCTTGTGCATTTACACTTGCAATGTTGAGTGTGTGAGTGCGTTCACACTGAGCAGTACGGGAACCATTTCCAGCTGCTGCAAGCAGAAAAATAATTATTAAATAAATAAAAAAAATGTTTGCAGCTACTTAAACATGCGGTCCTATTCTTAAAAATTCTCACATTTATGTTTAAATCTGTTATAATCTCAAACGGTACTTCACAGAACCAGGACATGGCGTGCACCGTGACGTAACTCCGCAGCCACAGAGCCGACACGAGGACTCCGATTTGGACGAGAACTGACGTGAAAATTAAGACGATTAAGAGCCATTTTATCGGGGCAAAAGTAATGTAAGGTAAAGTAATAAACTCTTTTACTCGAAAACAGCCTGACGGGAGACGGAGAGTTTATAAACAGTGATGTTTGCAGCGTGTAATCACCACAGTTACAGGACTCACCATACACCATGGGGGGGCCCAAGCCTGCAGATTTAAAATAATAATAATAATAATAATAATCGTAGTGAAAAATGACTAAAAGTGTACAGCACACATGCAAAGTAATAATTTAAAGATTAAGCTGAACGCTACATTATAATGCTCGAATGTAAATCTTGGTTAAGCTGAGAGCTACACATCCCCAACAATGTGTGTGAACTATGAACACGTCTGGCAACCTTTCAGAGCACCACGGTGGAACCGTGGCCTGAGAACACACCGCTAAATCGCATACAGCCAAAAATAAAGAAAATATAATGCACAGTACATTTCAAGCATTTCAGAGCGGAGAAGCAGCTTCTGAGGAACGTGGAACATCATCGTGGAGATTTATGTACGGATTTGCTTATTTTTTTTGCTGCACGCTGGAACCATGCCATGGAGACGATTACTAATTTTCACACAGCAAAAATAAAAAAAAAACATACATAAATCTGCACGCTAACTTTCCTTCAATGCTACTTCTCAAATATGAAGTGCTGAAAATCTGTTTTGAAGAGAGAACCTACTCAGACAAGCATTTCAAATCTCAAAGCAGATCTAGATCTTCACGCTCATTAACATTCTATAAATATGCATGAATATGCAAATTCAGCTACAAGCAGCAAATTCCTAACAGCAGCAGAATTAGCTAACGTAGCTAATCGGTTAGTTACTGGTTTGCAAGTTAAGCTCACATTAATCCTTATTTCCTCAAAGTCTGTCAGATAGCGCAACTGTTACCATGGCGACCAGCATCTGTTTACCAATCTCGTTAGCACACCGCTAATAGAGTGGCTGGCGTGTCGTCGTTCTCCTCTCACCTCAGACGAAACTGGTTAAAGCCACGAAGTTTATTTTATTTAGTGACATCACGGCTGAGATCACGCGTAGCCCCGCCCCAAATCAGTTTCATGTCGAAGTGAAGAGAAAGTTTCTGTTTAACTGAACAACATTTGACCCATGAAGGTTCCTAGCGATGTTAATGACTAATACTCACGTGTCATTAATATTCCTCTCCATCATATAGTCACATGGAATCATGAGGACATCAATAACTCAGCATTATTACATTTTAAGAGCTCTCAGTGAGTTTGTCGAGTTGACACGAAATCTGAGCTGAAGTGCCACCGCAGCCAATCAGGGTCAGCGCAACCCGACCCAGTTTCACTCCCATTACCCCGCTCACATTTCACTGCCTAAACACCATCAATCATTTAACACTGACGAGTTCTACACTCGCGGGTTCAATCGACACGTCTCACGCTTTTATTATTATTATGACGATGATGTAAGTGTTAAGATTAGCTCAGTGTTCCAAAACAAACTAAATATTGTCATCAAAGGATTCACAACACTGATTTATACCAAAAAAGAAACAAAAACTAAAACCCTTTTTTAAACTGAAAATCGTTCATAAGGAGGTTTTTTAGTCATAATGAAGGATTTCTGTATCTTTACATCCAAAACAACAGCAGCTGCGTTTCCATTAACCTGCTTCACGTGCAGTTTGAAATCGCAAACTAAAAAACGAGTAAACGTGAATTTCGCTCGTATGAGGTGGTTTTTCAGAGGTTTTGACGAAGCAATATTTCACAAAATGTAACATTTTTCGCATTGAAGTCGCATGACATGAACAGAAAGGCAGAAAGGAGCGCGCAGTAAGAGCTGCCACGAGAGAGGAAAGCCAGCTTTAACTGCGGATCATCGCTCGGAGGAAACAGACCAGTCACTGCTGCGTTTGATGTAATTTTTAAAATATCACTTTTTTTGCACAAAACCCGACTAATAACAGAGAAGCGTAATAATGGCCAAACCCTAGGGTTAGGGTTAGGGGTTTGGCTAACACAAGCCCTAACCCTAGGGTTACCCCATAACCCTAACCCTAACCCTCCACATCCAAATCCCAATCAGAATCTGGATTAAATTATCTGAATCAGTGATCGAACCCATCCTGCTCTATGGTAGTGAAGTCTGGGGGCCGCTCACAAACCAAGACTTTACACATTGGGACAAACACCCAGTGGAGATGATGCACACACAATTCTGTAAATCCATCCTGCAGGTCCACA
>JAQQZR010000007.1:23476689-23495602 GCA_030068235.1 Notoglanidium macrostoma
AGCGTGTGTGGCTGTTTGTCTGTGTTGGCCCTGTGGTGGACTGGCGACCTGCCCAGGGTGTACCCCGCCTCTCGCCTCAAGATGCTGGGATTGGATCCAGCTTCCCCACGACACAGACGGTTAAAAGCGGTGTAGATAATGGATGGATGGATATTTTAGTTGATAAGGAAAAGGAAAATAAATGTTGCATTTTTAGTAATACAATTTTGTTTTAATTTTCTTTTTTTTTTTTATTAAATTTTCTTTTTTTAATGAAAATTTAATCATGAATTGGGTGAATCATTACATGCCTAATGTTTAAATCACAATGTGTTTAAATCTTCTCTGTTTATGTGTTTTAAAATGATTTTCTTTAGCTGCAACAGACGGCGATCGAGACTTTGTGATGTGTGGAACGTGGGTGCATGGTGGCGGCTCGCAAACTCTGGACGTTGATTTAAAGAAAGGATGTACAGGGATCAACGTTTCAGCCAACGCCAGCACGCTGTCCATCCATGGCTCGATAACGGCCAACTGTGTTTATTCTCAGGTTCTGCCTCTGAACACTTTACAAAGTTCCTCCAGTTCCTTCTGTGTGTTCTGGGCGCCGCTGCTGGACCAGCTGATGGTGAGTCTGAACGGGAGTACCATCCCACTCTGTAATGCTAGTGCACTACAGACCTCGTGCTGCACACATCTCTCTCCTGGACCTCAGAATTTTTCCCAGAAGTATGGAATCATGAACGGCAGCGTGCGAGGAGACCCACTGACCAACACAGTCATGGCAAAGTACGAGTTTATTGGCGAATGGATTAACTGCAGTAAGTTTCCATACAGTTTCATCTGACCTAAATTTATTTCTATTTCAGATTATTTCTGTTTAATAAATGGAGTCTAATCCTTCATTCGTCTGTCATTTTTGCTTTTAGAGGAGCACTTCTGCAATAAGGCAGCTCAGGAGTCCAGAGGAGCAAACATGTAAGCTTTAATAATAATTACACAACCTTCACTCTGTAATCTAAACCATTCTCAATCCACCATCAGACAAGAAATATGAGCTTTTACTGTACATGAGTTGAATTAAAACATGTCTTAAATGTCAGTCAAAATGCAACTACAAAAGAAATACGGTGCAGTAAAGTGTTCTCGGTGAACAGTGTGTCTTTGGTCACGAACAGGAAGAGCAGAAGCAAATTCCAGGAAACTAAAAGTGTGTTTTGGGGCTACACAGGGCACAATGCATACTTGTACAAGAAACAAAAAACACAAAGGCCTTTCCTATAAATATCAGGACTGAATGTAGATTAATGAAATATTCAGGCTTTGAAAAATGAAAATCACTCACAGAAAGCTATGCAACAGAGAGTTCAAAGAGAATTTTGTCTCTCGTGTTTATAAAACAGCAGACAGTCAAATTGAACTGTTACAGATTGAAAGTAAATTATTCATTAAGAAACATCATTTTAAGTAAATCATTGCAGGGATCTTAATATCCTCATGCCATTTTCGTGGATTCTAGTTAACCATGTTTTGTGTATTTTCTAATTCTGTGGTTAAAAACCTCAACACTGCATCGAAATGCAACAAAAGAAATGAGAAATGCTCATTTCTGCAATAAGCTCTCTGTCCTGATGATCCCATGACACTTTATCTATTTTAATAATATGTCTGTTTCTAATAACATTAGTAATAAATGTGTGTAGGATAGAGGAGGTCATGATGAGGTCGAAGGAGGTCGGGCATGTGTATCTGCCATGTGTTCAGAGCACCGTGATCGAGATGAAGGAAGATTTTGCTGGAAATGATGTCACTCTGCCTGTAAGCTCCATCCTTTTCTTCTTTATTCATCTGCACAGCTTTGCTGTATGTACTGTCAGGTCCATAAATATTTGGATATTAAGAAAGCTATTGTTAGTTTTACTGTGTATCACTGTATATTGGAGGTGAAATAAAATAATGAATATGAGCTCAAAAGACTTTCAGCTGTGATTGGAGTTAATTTACATCCAAATCAGGTGAATGGTGTAGGAGATACGGTAAGTTGATAAAAAGTCTAGAGTTGATTTCAGGCATTTCAAGTCTGTTGCTGTTAAAGTCCCAAAGCTGTAACTGCCAGTGAAACAAGCCGTCATTAGGCTGAAATTAGGCAGAAGCATTAGCTGTGGCCAACTATTTGGTCCATTCTTTAAATTAAATTTACTGATGAGCTCAAGAAGACAAAAAGACCATGGAAAAACCTGCGGTGAAGAAAAGCCCCTTCATAGCAGTGAGAAACATCCTTCAGGAGGTAGCTGTGTCTGTATCAGAGTCAAGAATCAGTTTAACCAGAGTAAATATAAGCAGTTTACCATAAGCCTAAAATCTAACAGAATTCATGTTCGGTTCTGAAGCAACATCCTATGGACAGATGAGATGAAGATCACCTTGTAGCAGGATGATGGGAAGAGACGAGTATGGAGAAGAGAAGAAACTGCGCACGGTCTGAAGCCTAACGCTTCATCCTATGGCGTGACAATGACCTGAAGCGGACTTCTAAAACAACGCAAGACTTTTTAAGCCAATGACGTGGAATGTTCTGCAATGGCCAAGTCAATCCAACTGAGCTTCGTTTCACCTACTGAAGGCAAAACCGAAGGAACAATGCCCAAAGAACAAGCAGGAAGTGAAGAAAGCTGCAGAAAAGACATGGCAGAGCTTCATCAGGGAAGACTTCACAATTTCTATTGCAATTTGTGAATAACTGTAAATAATAGTTCATAATAAACAACAGGAAAGGGTCTGTGCCACCGCTGAGTTCTGTGATGTGACTAAAGCTGCGTTTCTCCTCTCGTGAAAGCTCTTACAGCGCTCTTTCCTTCATCTGCTCTTCGTCTTCAGTGTAAAAACTTTTTTGCGATATTTAAGAGTTTTTTCGAAACTCACGTTTCTGTTACTCATTTTTTATTTAGCAGGTTAATGGAAACAGGGCTAGAGACTGCAAAGGATTTGCAACCAAGTATTATAAATGACATTTTAATTTATGATTATGTTAGTCTGTCTGATTACTTTTGGTCCCTTAAAGAAGCATGGGGCACATGTAAAAAAAGAAGCACGGGGCACATTTTATTGAAATTCCCTCAGAGTAAAGCTGAAAGTCTGCACTTTGATGATTTAATTTCAGCTCCAGTATACAGAGATACACAGCTGAGATAATAACTCTGTCACTGTCAAAATATTTGTGGATCTGACTTTAAATGTCCAGGCTCTGAAGGGTGTAGCACGAGAGAGCATGCCGTCAGTGTACTTACCCGCCTGCCTCAAACGTGCAGCAAGACAAAACTCCAAAGTGGTGTGTAGCTTCTACAAGAACAGCACGTTTTTCCAGGTACAGCGATCTTTCTGTAAAGCTTACAGTGACACATTTTATTATTCATTAAATTAGGTTTATCTGTAATTTGTATTTGTGTAAGGCAGCTTTATTTATTTTACATCCTACAAGTAGAAGGTGAATTAATTGAATATTATATATACGTTTAAGGAAATATAATTGAATATGCCAGCTCTGAAGTTTTTAAATTTTGCTTCAAATATCCAGGTGAAAATTTTTTTTTAAAATCCCCCAAAAATTCAGGTCCTTATTATATTTACATAACTGTAAGAATTTGGTTCATGGGAACTTAATAAAAATAAATAAAATAATAAATCAGTAAAATGAAATGAATGCAAATTATCAAAAGATTTACGCAGATCCTGTGCATTGTGAATTGGGGTTAATATTTTGGTGATGAAGTTTAAATAAGTGATAAATGGTTTCATCTTTGCCGTGTGTCTGTGCAGAATAGTTCTCTCAGCTTAAAGATTTTAGAAGACGTTGTTGGGATTTCGGTGGAAAACGAGATCATTACAAACCTCCCGGAGCCTGTCAGAATCAAGTTTCATCACCAGGAGATTGTGGTGAGTATAAATATATATGTGTGTGTGTGTTATAAGCGGAGGCGACGTGTTATTCCTGTCTCCCTTTAAACAGTCAAAGTGAAAAACCACTTCAAAAAGAGTGTGTGAAGGTGAAGAACGAGGAACATGAGATATGGCAGAAGCAGACAAAAGAAAGAAACGGCTGGTTTTTATATTTGTTTATTTAATCAACAGCAGCCCGAAAAAGCACTTATACACTCACAAAGGTATGAGTTTAACTGCATTAGGGAACAGTGTGTCAAACCAAGTGACATTTGTTTTAAAGAAAGATATCACAAGCACACTTTTAGAGCAAAACATTTTCCAAAATATAGATTATTATGTTTCAAAATATTCAAATAACAGATACAGTACTGTGCAAAAGCATGCAGGGAAATGCTGGAAAGTAAAGATGACTTACAAATATAGAAATTAAACCTTTCTGCTTAAAAGAAAAACACTACAGCATGCAGTAAACAGTGATAAACGCAGTCAGTGTTCCGCATGACGACCCTTTGCAGCCCCAGGTACAGTGTGTGCAGGTTTATAAGGAAACGAGCTGTAAGTGTTACTGAGCTTCCTGAAGAATCAGCCACGCCTCTTCTGCAGACTTCAGTATGATTTTATCGGAAAAGTGCTCTCTTATGTAATATGTTGCTTTCTTTACTGACATACGAACATATATTTTTTTCACATATAATTATTTTTTGGAAAGTTAATGTTTGGAAATCTGAAATGTTTTCTGTTCTGACTCAATGATGCAGAATTCATCAAGTAAATATCTATAACAAAATTTGTGCTTAAAAAATATGGGGGTGCCTTGACTTTTGCACAGCACTATATGAGTCCACAATGTTATAAAACATGTTTTGTTAGACACAGTTAGGGCCTGTGTCCACCAAATGAGGTTTTTGGACTAACATCGCCCACAAATTCATTTTCAGAGCGCTTCGTTCAAGCACATGTATTTGCTAGGTTACAAAAACTGACTGGTCCCACCTCCTTCTTGGTTTTGATTGGGCGGTGAGAGAGAAACGACATTGATGAGCTCGGTGGCGTTCAAAACATTGAAAGATCACAATTGAAAAACACAATAGCCCTTAATCCATAGTTAATGTGAAGAACTACACCGTGTGGTTGCTCTGTAGAGTCAAGAAAAACAGGCCGGAAACAGCAGGAAGGATTGCAGAAAGAACAGCAGCTTCTGGAGAACGGTTTCAGAAGAATGGTTCAGGTGAATCCAACAGGAACTTGACATACCTGATAGTAAAGTGTTCGTGGTCATGAGAAGAATTCCACACTAAGGCTTCTATAAAGCGTGGAGGAACCTGGGGCTGCATTTCTGCACCAACACCTTCCTGGTGCTGCTGAGCTTGTGTTCATTGATCCATCATGAGGTGTACAGACGCCTTCGTGATGCAGAAATCAGCAAAGAAGTGATTCTAGAGACAGAAGTGGATGTTTCAGCCGGTTCCAAAGAACCAGCTGCTTTTAGAAACGAAACCCTGTAGAGCATCTAACATGCAGTGGAGAAGAAGCAGGCAGATTGCTGAAGAACTGAAAGTTTTGCTGGTTGAAATTTTCACCATAACTGTTACAGAAAACAGGAGATTTTAGACCCAGATGCTGTCAAGAAGTTCTGCAAAACACAAGATGGCACATTAAATACTGAAAACTGTAACTGTGATCTTTAATGAAGTCACTATTCAGTGTTCACGTATGTTTTTGTCTAATTTTTAACAGTATTTGAACATCTATTATTATTTATATCTATTATATAAAATTTAAAAATAACAATATATTTTTACTTTACTTGTGTTTTCCTACTGGTATCCTTCTTTAAAATAAACGTCACTTTGCTTGACACATTGTTTTGTAATGCAGTCAAATTCAAACCTTTGTAAGTCTGCCTTAAGTGTCTGAATATATTTTTGGGCCGCTATAGGTATTTATTTACTTACTTAGGCATTATTCATGTGTACACACACACACACACACACACACACACACACACACACACACAGTATGTCTACTTTTCACAGCATTGGTTTTTCGTTCCTTCCTGTAGTTCACTGTGGTGACTTTTTTTTTAACAGAAAACAGAGAGTAGAAAATGTGTTTCCTGGGACACAAGAAAAGGTAAAGACTGATCATTTGTCGTGTGTGTGTGTGTGTGAGAGAGAGAGAGACATGTAAGACGAGACGTGATGACATGTCTCAGACCCTTTTCTTTTTTCCTTTGCTTTGTAGATAACGAGGTCGTGTGGCGAGAGACGGGTTGCATAACGCTTCGGCTCAGTGCATTCGAGACAGAGTGCTGCTGTAATCACCTCACGTACTTCGCTATTCTTGTGGTGAGTGACGAGTTCAGACGGAAACGTACAGGGCAACCGATGAATGATTTCAGTCACGTACAGACAGTTCCACTATTATTGGCACCCCATCATAAATAGGAATGAAAAACAGATATGGAGATGCATACGCATACACACACAGCAATGTAACCTCTGTTTATTCTGTCAGGCTTGCAGATGTGGACGGCATCTTTGGTTTACACCTCAGCGTTTAATAGCGTTCAGATCCACAGACTGAGATGTTCATCATAAAATATTAATTTCTGTGTTGATTTTGATTAAATTTGGACTCATTATTTTGTCAAGAGCTTCATGTATAGCCAAGCTTTATCTTCCTACTAGGAGGAACTATGACACCATGCTTAATCCCTGCCAAATCTAAACAATTTGAACTGTCTGTGTGTTTTTATATCCGTTACGAGGCTTGTGCAGGACAACAACAACCTGCATATGTTTGTTCACAGTGAAAATTTAATTTAGGTTTAAATTCAGGAACTTTACACTGGAAATTCACTTTATGTGAGTTAACAATAATAATTAAACATAATGATCCCTTATTCCCGTTTGGTTAAAAAAAACATGATTTTTATTAAATAAATAAAATAATAAACAAATAAATTCAAATATGCTTTAAATAGATAAATAGATCTATAAACAAACAAACAACCTCAGGTGATAACAAAGAAAAGTACAACAATTTTCTATAAGTTGGCATTTTTCCCAAAATGTAACCAACTTTCAGAAACCAGGTGGGAAAAAATAAGTACACCCTTCCTACTTCCACGGTAGTTAAGAGGTTAATTAGCAGCCAGGTGTTACTACTGAAATGCACAAGATTAGTTAGACATAAAGAAGTGTGACTATCCCTAATAAAGCAGAACTTTGGTGTTCTGGAGCACTCAGGTGTGTCTACATCATGTCAAGAAGAAAGGACGGCAGCCGTGACCTCCGAGAAGCAACTGTTGCTGTTCATTAATCTGGGAATCTCCTAACAAATTGAAATTCAAAATTGGGTCATACAACAGGACAATGAGCCCAAGCGCAGCAGCAAATCGATACCTGAAGGACTAAGAAGAAACAAATGAAGGTGTTGGAATGGCTAAGTCCAGACCCCACTGAGCTGCTGCGCGCGATCTTAACAGAGCTGTGTGTAAATAATTTCCCTCAATCAACAGTGAAGTGAAGCAATGCTGTGAAGAAGAGCGGCCCAAAATGTCTCCGAAACGACGTGAGAGACTGATCAATTCAATGCAGTTCAATTAAAATTTTTGTATAGCACTTTTAAAAGTGGACAGATTTACAGAATTATATAAAGTGCAGATAATTATTTAATTAATCATAATGATAGAAAATAAATAATAAATACCAAATACATAATAATTAATTCATTAATTTTAAATATATAAATGTATTCCTAATGAGCAGCCTGTGGCGACGGTGGCAGCAAAAACTCCCTGAGACGACAAGAAGAAGAAACCTTGAGAGGAACCAGACTCAAAAGGGGAACCCATCTTCATCTGGGTGGCGCTGAATAGTGCGCTTACAACTGACACACTTCTGTCCACATGTTGCTTCAAAAGCCAACAGGTTTTTGCGAACGTCCGATTGCCGGTTTTCGGTTTTCGGTTACCGTGCAACCTTAAAATATATAGCTAACTGGGGAATTTTTCTGAAATGGTTTGTTTTCAACATCAACGACTATACGCCCGGCCTCCACCAAAGAAGACCTCGTTAGCCAGGCTAGCTTTCACTTCTTCTTTGGTGGAAGCTGATGGTAATCCAAACAGAGCTGTGGATCAGGCTGCACTGCTCTGAGCTTCTTATCAACAAAGTTGTAAGAGCAAACATGCTCAGGGTATTTTAGTCTTAAAGCCACAAGCCACGTTAGTTTCCGTTCCTCCTTCATCGGCATGGACTGTCAGGTGTAGGACAGAGGGCACGGACATTTCTGTCGAAGTCGTTGATGTTCTAAGCAAAGAGTTTCTGATCAAATTCAGTTTCCTTGAATTGAAGTGGCAACCAATGGTGATGCAAGTTGAACCTGCATTCTACTACTGTGTATGCAACATGATTCCCCTGTCCCTTAGTAGCCACGCCGCATGTCCACATGTGTTTTTCGGTCATTTCTACTTAAAGTTGACTTTTACAACGACCATGACAGTCAATGCATCCACACTGGCAGGGAGCGAAAGTCCATCCAGAAGACAACAAACAGATTTCACTGTCAATCATGGGTAAACACGCAAAGCCAGGAAAAAAAGTGGATAACTGTGTGCTATATGGTCAAAAGTACTATTGTGTAACCAGGAAATTCATTATAGTTTAAAATATGCTCGACAGAGAGAGAGAGAGAGAAAAGAGAAAAAGCAGATTGTTAGGTACGCTCATTGTGACGTAACGGTAAGGAACAGAGTATATCGTGAGCTGAGTACAAGCAGGAACTCAGCAAGGCTAACTGTAGCAGCATAACTAAAAAGGAGAGCCAGAAGGAAAAGCATGAACTAGTTTTTCTACATCATTTATAGACTCCTACTTCAAGTTGCTAAAGGTGGTTCTACATGTTACAGAATTATAGGGTGTACTTAATTTTTACCACCTGGTGTCTGAATGTTGGTTTACTTTTTGGAAAAAGTGACTATATATTGAAATCTTATGTTTTTTGTTGTCACCTGAGGTTAATTGTTTGTTAATAAAAACAGAATTCACAGAGGGTGTACTTTCTTTTTCCAATGAAAGAAAGAAATATTGGGGTGTGTAATTATTTAGTGGAATCAGTTTTCCCATTCTTTTGAGGGTGCCAATAATTATAGAATAACTCGACTACATTAATATACATATGCTTCCAATAACAATATACATATTTTTAAAAACATAAATAAAGAAAGAAATAGTCTTTGATAATAGAACTCTATTTTTTTGGTGTCTAATGTTTATTTAATAGAATTATTTTTTATCTTTGAAGGGTGCCAATAATTATGAACTGATTGTACTACATCTTGATGACCTCAAATAAGTTTATTTTCCTTACCTTGGATTTCAAAGGGCACTTATTAGGAACTAAATCTTTAACGTCAGTTATGTCTCGGCTCCTCGCTGTAGGATATGAACCCTACGAGGAGCGTGCGCCACCTGCAGGCTCTGACCTACATTACAGCGGTGTGCTGCGCCGTGTCCATCGCCAGCTGTGCCATTCTCTTCGTATCGCTCTGCAGACAGAGGTCAGAGGTCGTTCCGACTGTGTCACTGTCTGAGCGCTGTTGTATAACAGGTCATAGAAGGTGTAATGAGAGCTGAATAAACACTATGTGCTGATTTGAGTTCTTGGGTTTTTTTCTGGTCTGTTTTAGGAAATCGAAGAACAAGTCGAGTCTGGTGCACCGCGGTCTGGTCGTGGCTCTGTTCTTGCTCCTTGTGCTCTTCGTCCTCACCGGAACCGTGGCTAACACCTCGTCCACGGGTGTGTGTCGCTTCATCGGCGGCCTGCTGCACTACACACTCCTCAGCGTCCTCTGCTGGATGGCTGTGGAAGTGATTCACACCTTCTGGATGATGTACTTGGTGTTTAATCCGCCTCCAAAGCCATGGATCTGGTACCTGCTGGGATTCGGTACGTTAACTCGCTAATTTTCAGAGCAAGGTGTGTGAAAGATTCAGAATGAAGGCAGGAGAGTGAGAATTTCATTTGTGTATGTATATGAGAGAAGCTTAATTTATTATTATGATTAATAATAATCCATTTTGGAGCATTCCTTAGCTTTTTCTTATGACTGTATTTTTAAAACAATAATTTAGCAGTTAATTTAGACACAGTACATTTGAATATACCAACTTTTTCATTTATATTTAATTTTCCCTTGAATTTTTGCCCCTCTGTGAATAAAGGCGGCTAAATTCTTTCTATTTTTTATTTCTAGAAATTTGTTAAAGCTGAAAATTCTATACTTAGGTTTCTGAAAGGTGCATTAAAATACTCAAAAATGTAAATGTTCAAAGACTGAAATGCATTTTAATCTTCATATTAATATGACGTCTGTAATTTTTCCACTAAAGCTGCACTTAATGTGACACAATAAACAAACAAACAAATAAATAAGTAACTCTTGCATTTATTTAAGCATTATGGACATGTTTCAGAGAAATCTGATCATGCTGTATGATGAAAAATTTCCTTAATTTATATTTTCGTCATTTCCGTGTCTGTTCCAGGTTTTCCAGTTGTGCCAGTTATTATTCTGGGATCCATCGGAGACATTTATGGCGAGAGGATGGTGAATTCCGATGATGTTCTCACAACTTCGTATCGCATGTAAGGCCAAAAAATAATTTCACAGTGTGAGTGTGGGTTATATGTTCAGTAATGATAATCCAGATGTTGTGTGTTGGTTCAGGTGCTGGATGACGGACTCTCACTACGCTCTGATGGCTCACTTCATCATCAACACGGGGCTGCTGGCGGCGGTGGTGAGCTCCGGCCTCGTCATGCTCGTCCTGGTCTTCATGAAGATCCGTGACCGGGACGAGTGGAGGAGGAACCGTGTGGCCTTCCTCAGTATCTGGGGTCTCAGCTGCCTGTTCGGTTCCACCTGGGCTATCGCTTTCTTTTCTTCTGAAACCTCAGAAACCGTCCTCTTCCTCTTCTGCATCATTAACTCATTACAAGGTGAGTTTCTGGGCGGTTTCTCCTCTCATGATGCCGCACGGACCGAGCTGAAGGGCAGCGCCATAAACACCATTGTTTATAAAACAGAAGTTTCCTGTGGAGATGATATCAGGACAAAATGTTCCTGCTGGGTGTTTACTTTATAAGCTGCTTCTGTTTAACTCCTTGTGATTCAGTCTGGACTTTAGTGCATATCTGAAAGCCTACTGTTAATATTTTAGGGTGTTAATTGTAATTTATTAAATGAATTCATTTAATTTATTCAAATTAAAGCATGAACAAGTGCTGTTTGGTTTTTAATATAATTTACAATTATGAAATGAATTAAGGTGGTAACATCAATAAATTAATTGATTAAAGCATGCTGAATTATTTTTGTACCTTAATTGGAAATTCGGTAAATAAATTCAAATAACAGTAATTATTAAACACACTACAGGATTCGTAACATAATTGTTCATTCTGAAATAAATTATTTAAATGAATTGGTTAGAAGACTGTAGGGTTTTAAATGAATTTATAATTTTAAATGAATTAATGACCACATTAACACATGCTTGGTGGTTTGTACAGGATTTTTCCTCATGCTGCGGTTCTTCGCTCTGGAGCAGATGCAGAAGAATTCTCATTCCAGTTCTGACTTCAGCAGCACCGGATCCACACGACAGCACATGCTGCAGGAGAAAACCCAGGAGTAAACTCCTTCAAAAAACTGACTCTTAAAACACACACACACACACACACACGCACAAACACACACACACACAAACACACACACAAACGTGCACACACACACAAACACGCGCGCACACACGCACACACACACAAACACAGACATATAGACAAACGTGCACACACACACACACACACACAAACACACACACACGCACAAACACACACACACACAAACACGCGCGCACACACAAACACACACAGACATATAGACAAACGTGCACACACACACACAAACACGCATGCACACACACATACACAAATGTGCACACACACACAAACACACACGCACACACACACACACATATACACAAACGTGCACACACACGCACACACACACAAACACGCACACACAAACACACACGCACGCACGCACACACACACACACAAACACGCGCGCACACACACACATACACAAACATACACATGCACACGCGCGCACACACACACACACAAACACGCGCACACACACATGCACACACACAAACACGCACACACACACACACATGCACACACACAAACACGCACACACACACATGCACACACACACACACACACATGCACACACACACAGGAGTGTGTTTTCTTACATGGGCATTTATAAAGATGTATATTTCTGCATTAACACCTGCGGGTCAGGTCTGACGGAAAAATGAAACAGACCAAAAAAAGCTTCATCAACGTTAAGCTGAATATTGGATTGTATAAACTCCATACATTTATTAGGTTTTCTACGTTTAAGTCCATTTTTTCTGTCTTTAGCACTTTAGTTTTATTCCTTTTGCTTTGACTTTTTTGATCTTTTTGCTGTTCAGAAATGCTGTGTTCATTTTAGATAGAATGCAAAGTAGATTTTAAGCACAAAAAAGACAAAATGTATTATTTTTAAAATTCCTCATTATTTGTTGGTTAAAATTCGGGTTTAAACCCGAGAGAAATCAAATAGTTCAGTTTCCACAACGAGCCTCATTTATCGTTTATCTTTATTGCACTGGATACAAACAAATTGAGTCCTAATTCATTCACAGGAGCATTTGCATGAGAAGCGAGACCTTCATGAAAAGACGGTTAGATTGAAAATCGTTAATCTCTTACATTTCTGTGCTGAGTTTGTGTAAATTTGCGTATAAAGAGACTCACTAATGTGAACCTCAACTTCAAATCATATAACTGTCGATGAGCTGTGATTTTTACAGATAATACCATCAAATTTATATCACTTATTTATTTCACTTAAGCACCAATTTAAGACAATAAGACAATAAGCCATTTAGCCAGGACAAAAGTAATGGCACCCTATAAAAGGAGGAGGAGTTAGTGTGTGTGTGTGTGTGTAGTAGCTGACACGCCGCAGTGGCTGATTTAGCACAAGCCACACTTAGGAGGCACTCTTTCACTGTTTATTCGTCATTTGACGTTTTTAGCTCTCTTTGCCTTTTATGGAGTTTTGTGGGTGTGGCTAAATATAAACGTGCCATGAACACACTTACAGCAGCTCAGCGTTTATCAACATACGAGTGTGAACTTTCTGAATGTGGAGTGAATTTTTAGTTCAGTTTGGACACGAAAACATTTGCACACCTGTAAAGTAAAAGACAATAAACGAGCCCTGATGTTGGCGCTGTTACAGAAGTAGAGCTCACACACTACTAAATCTAACTCATGATTATAATAAATTAGTGTTACTGCGTGATGAGTTAGTGTCGTGTAAGTGCAAATTTCAGAATTAAAGTTTCTTACACAATAAATAAATAATAAATGAATAAAGCACAAAGTTTTAATGATCATATAAAGAAAATAGTGTTTTAATCAAAGCCCTTGAGAGTTTGTATAAAACATTTTCCTCTTGTTCTTGTGTGTGATTTTAAATCTATCCTTTATTTCTCATTATCATTCAACTGGAGATAAACTGCAGCTCGACAAACATTCTGCAATATTCAGCACTTTTCATCTGTGATTTTATTTATTTAATGAGTTAAATCTTTTAGCAGAACCTCAATTCATGATGTGCACTGGTGTAAATGTTCTTTATGTGATTTGAAAATTATGAGCTAAATTTTCTACCCCTTGATTTTTTAACCAAATTTGTTTTTATTTTAAAAAATGTGAATTCAGAACCAATATATTTAAATATATAAGATTAACGCCGATTTCTTTTTATCATTATATTCATATTTAGGTTATGAATATAAATGTTAAATGTTTATTATGTTCTGTCAGACATCATGAATTCAGATTCTGGAGATGTTCCTACACTGAAGCTGACCTTTTGTATTTGTGTCTTTTGGAACTATTTCAGTTTAAAAATTAATGTGATTGTTTTGATAAATAAAAGCTATTATTTGCACATAAAAGCAGTGTGTGTTTTTTTCTTGCTTTATTCAGTAACTACATTTCACACACAATGATGAGTTTATCAGGAAATATTTTAGTATAATTTAAAACAAATCTTAATGTTATTTATCTTCAGAAGTCTCTTAAGAAGATATGTTTATAAGAAAATAGACTGGATTTAATTTCAAATAAATAAACATAAGTTTCAACACTCATTAAAATGAGTGAAATCTTGCTATGAAGATTTTTATTATAGTGATCACTTTTTTCACTCAATGTACCGAGTACATGGTAGATATTTTTAAAGTCGTCGTGTTTATGTGATGTACAATGGCGTGATAAGTGTGCCATCCCTAACCTTTATCTGATGGAAGTTTCATGCATGCTTTGTTATCAGTTTTTCTCTGAAATCTCCAATCTGATCTCCAGCGCGTCTCTGTGGTCAGCTGTTCCCAGTGAACTTCACAGAGTACTAAATATAAATAGAAGATTATAAAAAGAAAATAGCACCTTGATAACGTTCCACAAGGCAGCACAGTTCTTTTGCTCGTACCCTTTTCTCGCTAAAACACATCTTTACCCTTAACGCCTTCTCACAGGATCCGAGAAATAAACCTATATTTTGTGCAGGGTTTAATGAGAGGTTAAACTGACTAGTCATTATTTTAAAACATAACTGTTAACATTATATTAAAAGTAATACAACCCAAAATTCCAAAAAAAGTTGGGATGTTGGGATACAAATTGTAACTAAAAATAGAATGCAATAATATGGAAATCTCATAAACCCATATTTTATTCACAACAGAACATAGAAAACATATCAAACGTTGAAACTGAGACATTTTGCTATTTCATGAAAAATATTGGCTCATTTTGAATTTCATGACATCAACATGTCTCAAAACAGTCGGGGCAATAAGAGGCTGGAAAAGTTAGTGGTGCAAAAAGGAGGAAGAATTTGCAACTAATGAGGTGAATTGGCAGCAGGTCAGTAACATGACTGGGTGCAAAAAAAAGCATCTTAGAGTTGCAGTGTCTCTCAGAAGTAAAGCTGGGCAGAGGATCACCGATCCCCCGATACTGCGTTATCAAATGGAGCAATTTCAGAAAAAAGTTCCTCAGTGTAAAACTGCAAAGAGGTGAATATATCAATTAATATAATCAAGGGACAAGGCCAAAAAACCGTACAGGACGCTGGTGTTCTTCAGGCCCTTGGGGGGCGCTGCATCACAAACAGGCAGGATTCTGTAATGGACGTCACTAAATGGGCTCAGGAATATTTCCCGAAAACACTGTCGGTGAACACAGTTCGCCGTGCCACCCACTGAGAACATTTGGCGCATAATAAAACAAAAAATACGACACAGAAGACCTAGGACAGCCGAGCATCTAGAATCCTGTATCAGACAAGTATGGGACAACGTTCCTCTCCCAGAAGTCCAGCAGCTGATCTCCTCAGTCCCCAGAGTTCACAGATGTTAAAAGCAGAGGGGATGCCACACAGCGGTAAACTCGGCCGTGTCCCAACGTATTGAGTTGTCTTGCTGCCATGACATTCAAAAATACCTTATTTTCCTTAAAATGATACATTTTCTCAGTTTAAACATTTGATATGTTTTCTATGTTCTGTTATGAATAAAATGTGGGTTTATAAGATTTCCATATCATTGCTATTGTCATATTCCGTATCAATTTATATTTACAATTTGCACAACATCCCAACTTTTTTGGAATCAGGTTGTATTATATCAACCATTTCTGCTTTTGTTATGTGAGGTACAGTTATAGCTGGGGGCAGGAGTTGCTCAGAGAGTCTCGATCAGACTCCCACTCAGGGGCGGGGCCTGGGGGAGGAGGGCCGTTCTCGTCTGCGGAGATATAACTATATAAACGTCTGCGTCTTTTTAATATATAAACTTCGTGATGCAGTGATGTGCCTAGCATTCGACTCTACGTCAGCATCCGCCTTGCAAGGTTCAGGATGACTTTAACCAGTAGATGGTGTTCCGAGCAATTTTTAACTCATAAAATGCTGATTTTGATTAAAGAAATAGTAATTTTGTCAATATTAAAACCAGCATTGAAGTGTTTCATCCCAGTACAGTCATATTATTTAGTTTAGAGCTCAAAAAACACATTTAAGTCTGCAGCACCTCGTTAACTGTTTGCTGATGTTATGTAATTAAGCCTTTAAGCGTAACTTTAACCTGAGGGAGCGCTGTTGTACTGAATATCGGCATGGCTGTCGTACGTATCACAGTTGTGCTGATGTTATGACATCACTGTGGTATCACTTTTATACAGCAGTTCTATAAAAAAGAAATTAATGTTGAGGAAGTGACGTTTCAGACACAATATGCGCAAGTGTTCTGTTTATTTTTGCTCCCAGCCTTCTTCCTTTTTATCTTCTTCTGATGAGATTTTAAGACAAAAGTTACATTCCTGAAAAAGAATCATTTGCCCTGAGGTCACTAACACTACTGTAGGAATCGTTTCAAACCAGGAAGTGGAAGCTTACGAGGTGAACACAGATGAGCGGAGTGGTGCACACAGGGAAACAAAGACCTAACATGAGGAAGTTTAAAACTGTTTTTTGAACAAATTTCTCTCTGTATGTATGAAAATTGTGCTAAATAATAGAAAAATGCCACATACAAACATCAAACTATTTTTACAAACGACGCCCCATAAAGAAATCTCCATGAGACGATATGAGGAAGAAACCTTGAGAGGAACCAGACTCGAACGGAACCTGTGTTCACTTGGGCGACACCGGATAGTGCGATTATAAAGAACTCACTTCAATAACTATAGAACTGTAGAGTCAACAGTGCAAATGTGCAGCTTGGACCTTAAGAGTAACTTGTGAATATGAGCATCAGAGGGATTCAGTTTTAACATTAAGTCTATTATGTAAGTTATCAGCTACTGAGAACTGAAAGTTAAAGTGTTGATTACAGTCCTGAGGCTTCACACGTCTGTACAGTCATTTTTGTTGCTTCCCGGATTTCGATGATGTTATCTGTCATTATCTGTTTGGAGAATGATGTCATCATAATGAGACAGAACCACTGAGGATGTTCAGACACTAGAGGATGCTAAAATGTTCTGCACAAATCTGATCACAGAATTTACCACATTAATAGAGTTTATTTAAATATCATTTTATCTGTATTTAGGGAAACATCTGCTGTGCCAAAAAAACATTCACAGAATTAGTGTGAATCTAGGAAGTCTTTCTTTTGCATGAAAATGGACTTGAGCAATAAAATGCATTAATGCTATAAAATAAAATGTATTATGCACATTAATTATATTCATTTAAATTTATATTTTATTATGTTTAAATTGTTAAATTTTTTTTCAACTACATACATACTGTATACTGTTCTGTGAATTTTATAACTTTTTTCATTTACTTTTTACCACTTGATTGTACAGCGCTTTGAGCTACCACTTTATGGTGTTTTCCTCAAATGTGAACATAAATTATAAAAAAAACATTTCACCCTTACAACTTTAAATCTTTTAAACTCTAAAGTCACATTTATAATGCCTGAGCCACACAAACCATATGCTAATACACTCCTCAGGACTTTAAATAACCTTACATACTACAAGTACATACTACACAGTTATATTACAGAACTGATTTAAATATCATGTATTCATGTATTTATATTTAAATAGCATGTAAATATCATGTATGTAATTTAAATATTATGTAAATACACTGAAAAAGTGCATTGACATTTTTTTCAATTTCCAAATGAATCTTATTTTGGTGTATGAAAGTATAATCACAATAAATATTCTTATTTTATTTTAATAATGTTGATGTGAACTTGACATGACTTTAGTGTCCTTACTGTTTTTTTCCTTTAATTTAACCAAATGTCAGCGACAACACAGATTTGGCAAAGAAATAAAAACACCATGGAAAAGAAAGTCACTCGTTGGTACAATGTGGAAAAGAAAATAGAAGAAAGTTACAATGCTTCTGTGGAAAATTATGCAACAGGGTTTTTACTGCTGTCCCTGAGTGACATGGGGAGATCACTCAATTACCAAATTACACACACACACACACACACACACACACACACACACACACACACACCGCCACCACCACCATTAAATAGAACAGTTTGGCAAATGCATGATGTCATGGAGTGGGTGAATATTTTATGCTGTGTGTGTGCGTGTGCATGTGCGTGTGCGTGTGTGTGTGTGTGTGTGTGTATGTGAGGGATCTTGGTTTATACAGCTGACTGGGGTGAAGGTTGGAAATTATAAGGTCCTTCCTGTTGTCTTTTTATAATCTGGAATTGATGAAAACATAAATACTGTAAAATTGTAAAATCCCTGGATTCATGATTGTTACTGTAACCATTTCAATTCAATTCAATTTTATTTGTATAGTGATTTTAACAACAGACATTGTCACAAAGCAGCTTCACAGAAGTATATAAATTCTGAATATAAACTTATCAATCTATAAATGTATTATATATATCCCTAATGAGCAGCCTGTAATGACGGTGGCAAGGAAAAACTCCCTGAGAGGACAAGAGGAAGAAACCTTGAGAGAAACCAGACTCAAAAAGGATCCCATCCTCATCTGGGTGGCGCTGGATAGTGCGCTTATAACTGACACACTTCTGTAACTGTGTGTTATATGGTCAAAAAAGTACAGTTACATAATTCAGATTAGTTTAACATAAAGTCTGTTCTGTCTCAGCTGAGTCACTAAAGGAGAATTGAGTGCGAGTTTGTTGGTGGTAATTTAAGTCCTATGCCAATGTAGCAGAGAAAGAGAGAGAGGGAGGGAAAAGAGGAAAAGCAGATTGTTAGGTATGGTCATGGTCACCTAACAGTAAGGAACAGAGTATATCGTGTGCTGAGTGCAAGCAGGAAC